>JAMKCH010062811.1:0-30704 GCA_023653785.1 Ophioderma brevispina
GAAGTTATGAGTATGGTCGAAAGGTGAATCGAGTGTGAGAAGTAAAATTGTCTGAAAGACTTCAGGGGCCAGCAGTAGTAATTAACCAGGAAGCTATACAGTAGTTTATATGCTAGTTTATCTTACAATAATGGTAGATTTGTTCTTGCATAGCGGCCGGAGCTTGAAAGCTAATAAAACTGTCTGTTGTCGTCTTTAAAGCCAGAAGAGCTTTCAGTTTGGAACAAAAAGGGGATTCTAGTTTGTGGTACTATAAGAGGACATTAGCGACAGAATGATGGTGTATAATACCGGGATTTATCATGGTGGAACATTAGGGGCGGCGAGGGAAACCCCGTCGTCTTGAACGCTGGCAAAATTACCCTTCAAGACTCAGAAGATTCGCATTGAATAGGCATGGATATTTATGTGAACTTATGCCCGCTGTCATTTTGGAGTCTTCGTCTTTGAGACAGATCTTCGCTGAACTGCAACGCTTCTATAATTGTGGATATTTGTGGACTATAATAAATATATCTTTAATTCTTAGTGTGTAATCTTATTATCTGTAATATTGTTTATGTACAATTTTGTCTGTGTATTACATTACTACCAGTGTAGTTTGTTCAAGTTAGCATAAAAATTGTGTGGGTTAGAGTACAATCACAATGGAGTTTAATCCAGAGAATTCATTGGGCAAATAAATTGGGAGAAGTTTGCGAGCTGAGGAAGCCTAGTTAATGAAACTAGCCAAAGGCATTTAGGACTTGGGCACAACATTGCTATGAGAAAAGCAAGCATTAAGAATATTTAATGAAAAAAATTTGTCAGGAAATGTGGGATAGTTTTATTTGATTAGGATAGAAAGGAGGTTCTGGAACCCCCCCCCCCCCACCCCCAGGGCACTGGTGATGCCGTCAAATTAAAGAGTGCTTGAAATTCAAAAAGAAATAGAGTTGAGAAATTAGCGATGGCCATGTGTTTTGAAATGGGACAGAAATAGGTGGAGTGTGACATGATGCCGCGATATTTTTGTATCATAAAAGGGGGATTTTTAAAGTAAATCTTTCAAGCCAATATTTAATTGGTATTAAATTAAAGCATACATGAGGGGGGCAACAAAGAGACAAGTGATAGGTTTTTTAAAAACTATAATCTATTCCACTAATTGCCTTTTAATTTAAAAAAAAATGGAAAGTGGAGGATGAGCAGCGCGAAGGATGAGCAGGAGCAGCATTTCCTGAAAATTGACCCCACAGGGGTCATGTGCTTACACATTTCATTTCTTCTAGAGGAGATTCTAAAAAACTATCTCACAACCACATAATATAATCAGAAAAACGTTATTATCAAATGTTTAATTGTTGTTTTAGACTCATATTTGCATCGGTGGCTTAGCCGATGCCTTAAGGGGGATATGGGGTCTGACTTTGGAAAAAATAGTTCATTACGAAAAATGGATAATTTGCAATGGCTAATGTGTAGATGTAATCTTACAAAATGCTTTTATTCATCGCAATCGGGACATTCGGTTCCCGAGAATGGCTGATCAAAGTGAAGCCGTGTAACGCGATAATTGCCAATTACTTGATTGTGTGAAAATTGTAAATGGGCTATATGTAGATATTTAAAGATATTAATTTATACGCCCATTTAACACATTTATTTTGGCTAAGTCAAAGTAAATAAATACTCATATTATTTTGTCCATAAATTTAAAGTTAATAATGTAGGGTAAGTGATTTTTTATGTATTTTTATTGTTTTTCCCACCCTCCGATATTTAAGAAAATTATTTTATAAAACTTAATTCCAGGGACAATGGATGCACCGCCGATTTCGATGATCTTTCATTAACGGAATATATTGGTATGAAATCTACGGCGCATATATGATGAAATATTCCCTAAATATGACGGACCAGATGGTTGCATGATCATTGGAGATAGTCATGCGAAGAAAACAATCATTTTTTCACGATTTTTTAAAGCCGACGACTTCGTTAGGAGATTTCCTGAGGAGGGCGCCCTCCAATTTCCACAAAAAAATAGGGGTTTTTTGCATGTAGATAAATGGTCTTGTCCATATAATAATAATAATAATAATAATAATAATTATAAGCATTAATAATGCGCTCTACAAAGAACACGGCGCTTTACAGAAGAGACAATGCAACTGAGAGGCAGCAGCTAATACAGCGCCAATTGCAATCATCCACACAAACAACGACCCGGGAAACCACATACATTTAAAACTAGGAAAGGAAGGGGAAAGGAAGTCAGTTACTAATCACTGTGTGATATTGCTAAGCTTAAATCGAATTCCTTCATATAGAAAATCACAACTTTGTTATAAATCCGGATCCAGAATTTTTGTTAAACACCAGTTTCCTATGGGACGTAATACGACACATGAATGTTTACTGGCATCAAAACGAAAAAATCTCGTTCATCTCAAATTACGGAATGTTGATTTTAGGTTTACATCTTATTACATAAAGTTGACTTTTTTTCATTTATTACACAAAAAAATCATATTCGAACCTCTCTGAGTCAGACTTGTAACTTCCGCCCCCAGCAGTAGGACGATTTTAAGCAGCTCCAAAATATAAAACTAAGGCACCTAACGACAATTTGCCTTGGTTGCCCCTACCATTTGCCGTGGTGCCCTAAAAATTTGCTATTCTTTAACATGTTGAATCCTGGTGCCCTTTTAAAAAAAATTGGGCTAAATGCCTTTCCCGCCCTAATTCTTATTTTGGAGCCTGATTTAAGAGCCGCCACGTTTATTATTAACGCTAATCGTTTTTTTGTGCCACAGCCTGTTTAGTCTTTCACACCAGTTGAAAGATGATCGGTGGTTTAGTCAAGTTCTGGCCTTTATGAAAGACTATCGCTTTAACAGTTTAGAGTGAAATTCTGAGAAAACCAGGCACTAGATAAGCAAAATCCAGGATACAGAGGTCAGAATTTTGGTACTCATATTTTGTTCTTTTATTAAGTTCCCAAAGTATCACGCACTGGTAATGAAAATCTGAATGTCCCCCCATACAGAAAGTTAGCAGACCCCCCTAAAATGACCTGGCATCCCAAAACCCCCTGTCAAAAACTGAAAATTGCTATTTTTTACATATTTCCAGCCTCTGTTTGAAATTAAAACAAATATTAGCAAGTCAGTTTTTTCCCGCTCATGTACTAAGACATGGTTTTTATGTCATGAATCTGGATAACAATTTTTTTAAACAATTATGGAATGTCCATTGTTTCCATTTCTTGTTGATCGGGTGATGCTATTTTTCTGATTATAAATTTGTTCAAATTTAAATTTTTATGGCCAATTTTTTTAATGGAAAATTTCAAACTTTCATATTTTCAAATTTGTTTATTTTTTGACCAAATATTAGCTCACTCTATTGCTTTATTAACAAAATCATTAAAATTACGGAGCCGTTGTCCTTGTATTTTACTTACACTTCCCCAAATAAAAAGTACATTGTCCAAAATCATCAAAAATGGCTTTTGTGTTTATGCACTTTACTCCATAATTTTATTGCCAAACCGTTATCAGTGTATCATAAAACTCCACAATTGACTTCGTAATATTGTCGCCTCATCAAACATTTTTTATGTTATAGGCCTATCCCATTATTTTATGGGGGTTGTTTGCAACAAATTGAAAAATGCCTTGTATTTTGTTAGAAAGAACAGTTTTATAAGTCCAATTTTAAACAAGACTTGGGTTAAGGTGCAGTGGGGTTTCCTTCATATGGTAAAGGACATAGACCAAGTCAGAGGTCATCTGAGTCATGTTGGGGTTTACGTGTATGTTTGTGTGTTCCAGTGTGGTTAGATTTTTGTTTTTTTCAGGCCTCGTCAAACGTTGAAGCTCCGATTTAAAAAAAAACCATTATTATGTTTTCTGAATCCTTTCCATCCTAATCTTCCACAACACTTACAGAACCAATATAACTGCAAATTGGGCATTTGTGATGACCAATTTTTTCCACACTTGGACAACTCATGCTACTATGTGTAGAGTGCACATTCACATATTAATACCTTCAGAATCAGAATGTAAAGAGACAATTTCATGTAGCCAGTGGTGAGGTATTATTATGTCCATTTTGGTGTGTGTGTGTGGGGGGGGGGGGGGGGGGGCTTTCCTATTAACTTTGAATTATATTTTGGTTGTATCCCGAGTTCTGTTGGTTACCTTGGCTGGTTTTTAGTTATTTGTGGTTCCAGTTGGTACAGTTTGGGAGGGGGTTGCTGTTAACTTTTTTTAAATTTTGTGTTCTTGGGTTCTGCTGTTTTTCTTTGGCTTTTAGTTACCTTCCTTCAGTTGTTCCTAGTGGCTCTAGTTACATGTACGGTGGTTTCCCAGCAGGGTACGGCCTGGATTTAAAACAAGGGGTCCATGTGGCCCCTTAGCTTTAGCCACCTTGAATTCCAAAATTTGGGGTCCGTACTGAATTTGGGGGGTCCAGAGTGTTGCGGTCCACTTTGAAACACTTTGGATTACGCGCATAACATGAGATTTTGTCACTAAGGGCCGGCTTTGCCATTACAGTGTTCGATTCCAGTACACCTCATTTTCTATTGTAAAATCCGCTGTAAACAAGGCCTACAAAAAATTTAAGTCTTTCTGGGACCTTAATAGTAATGGAACAAATTTTCTGTCAAATTCGTGAACGAATATGACTAGTGATCTACCATAGGATCATCGGAACCACGGCATACTGCCCTTCTTAATTATCAACCAAACGAAATTGACAATGCAACCTGTATATTTTTGGATTCTGTACCGAAGACGAACAATTTGACACCACTGATGAATCTTAAGTTTTACCCCAGTGTGACCATCTGAACCTATTTTCCTTGTAACTCTGGTACTATAGTCCTCAGCTAGGGCAAACTATACCTTCTGTTAAGGCTTATTGAACGGTACCGAACATGATGGTATACTTTTTTTTAAAAAACATTTGACCCTTTTAATATTTTGACCCTGTATAACATTGTCCCCTAGAATAATCCAAGAGAACATTTTTAAAATATGACACCCATAATTTTTTGGAATACTCATTACAATTTTGATTTAGAAAACACTGGCTGCAAGATTTATATGAAATTTTTCCTTAAATACAGTCCACATACATAATTTATCTGATTTGGGCAACAAAATTCCGTTTAGGACTGTGCATGAGCATGATGAGCCTGCATGGGTAACCATGCAGATTTCATGCAGAGAGAAGAAAACGGAATGATGATGAAATGGTATCCTATCCCAGATGAGATCAAACTCTGTTCAAAATGATTATGATTACCAGACCAGTTCAAATTGGTTAGTTGCCTATTTAAGATCAGGTTGTAGAAGACTAGAAGTAATTTTATAGTCCGCCGTAATCATGGTCCGGTACAACGGTACCGAATAGGGCACTCGATTTCAGTTGACTCCTTTACGCAAACATTAGTTTCAGCTTTTCCGTATCGGAAATGGAGGCCGGACTGTGCTTTCACACCGGGATAGGGCAATATTACGTTAGGATTTCAAGTCCATTTGAGTCATGAACTGTTTGTCCAGTTTTTAGCTTGATATAACAAAATTATCATTTGAATATTATATCTGAGAATTAGCAATACAATCAATTTGATAGCGTGAGACTGGCGAAACATCGAATTTGAACACTACACTTTTAAAAAATGGTTCCGTAATTTACGGAGAATTTCTGGCATCAGTATTTACAGTCATTTTTAGGGTAATTTACATAATTCTTGTCAATTAACGGAACTTTGAAATTAATTTAAAAAAAAAAAAAAAAAAAAAAAAAAAAAAAAGATGTAATTTTAACAGAATGTTTGTTTCCGAATACTTTAAAATTACGGAACAACAATTTCTGTAAAACTGCACATTTTTCCATAATATGAACAAATTCTGTAAAATTTTTTTACTGTCCCAGTTCCGTTAATTGACAGAAATTTCTGTAAATTTACCCATAAAATGTCTAGAAATACTGCTGCCAGAAATTTCCGTAAATTTACGGAATTTTTTTTAACAGTGAGTGACTGGTTTACATTTAAAAATCTTACGATCGATTCCAGCGTAACTCATAATCTGTGAAAGAATCCACGTATAATTCTTACTTTTAAAAAACAGGGTAAAAAAAGGTTGGGGTTAAAATGACTATATTGGGGGTCATACCTTTTCAAGCGTATTTCAACCACCTCGTTTCGTTTTGTCAAAAATATTCGTTTCCAATGGAATTTTACTTTTAAATGTTCACAGCATGTTTTTAGCATAGCTAGCATCGCAACTTTGTAAAAAAATAAATTTTGACAAAAATCACCCTTCACCTCATTTTGGCCTCTCTCCATTCCGCCTGATTTTGATATACAGCATATTAAAGCCAAAAACAGCTATCAGAGAGTCAAAATGAAATAAATTTTGGGGTACGCCTATTTCTTAATGCTAACTATTATGTAATTCTATTCCAATTCTATTTATGGCAAGTAGGCCTACCCATAAGAGGGCACTTTTTAAAAATGGCTGTCAAAATTCCTTATCAATAAATTATAATCAAATATAAATATAAATCAAAGTGGAGTTGTTTTAATTTTTATACTCACAAGGACGATAATAATAATAATAATATATAACAGATATTTATAGCACCTTAGCATTAAGAATAATCAAAGCGCTTTACATAGCCTTACATTTACAATATAACTAAATAAATCTTAAAGTTCTTAAAGTATATACAATCTTAAAGCTACAATCTTAAAGCTACAACATACATGTAATTAAGTTAATTTGGAAAAAGATGTGTTTTTAATTTTGCTTTGAAATGGTTTAGGTTAGGAGACATACGCATTGTTGCAGGTAACTTGTTCCATAAAAATGGTGCTGAATGGCGGAAAGCTTTGTCACCGTTAGATGTATAGTAGAGACCATATGCGATTCAACCTTGAAAAAATTCTAATTAAAATAACTGTTTGTATATTCTCGTAGGGCTATATGTGAATTATTATGAAAAAAATTGTCCGGCCTTCTGGCAGCTGCGTTCGTCAGATAATTCAAGGTCAAATGTCAATGACCTTTATAAGGCATATCATGGATCATATTTCTCCTTAACCATTTGGTCTAAAAGCACAAATGAGGTGTCTATACCAAGGTTTTTGGGGTCAACAAACACAATTAGCATATAGGAAAAACGATCAAATGCACCCTTCTTGAATTTCAAAATAGTATGCACTATCTGCATGAAATTGTACTTTAAACTTCGTCCCCCTTAACCATTTAAAGGTGTTGGTTAAAACCTCCTTGGATTTCTTAGTACTTTTGATTTTGGTACAGGTGGGTTGGTATAAGTCTCTTCTTTCCATTGATATCAAAAACGTTCCAATAGTCCTCCATTTGACGTCATGGTAATGTTTTAATGAAGTAATAATCATTGGAAACTTGATTTCTCCGATTTTTGCTAAAAATAAGTCAATTTCTATTTTGAGTTAAAAAAATACAGGAATATGTGGTTTTGCTAGGTTTTTTGGGTGATTATGAAAGGAAAATCAAGTTTTGTAACATACACAGGAGGTATTTACGTGCATAAAGCATATATATTTTTGATAGAAGTGAAAAAGAAAAATATTATAAGGTGGCAACCATCCCCTTAATCCAAAGCTGAGTCTTGTCTATCACTACCAAAGGTAAGGTGGCGTGACAGATTTTTTTTGTGTGAAATCAAAATATGGTCCCAAGATTATGCAGCCATTAGGTTTCAAATTTATGTGTTTTAGCTGACTGGATAAAAAACTTGTTGGCAGTGGTAAACACCCCACCTTCCTCCCCAGGAAGACGAAGGCCGGCTACACTGTTAAAAAATTTCCCATAAATTTACGGAAATTTCTGGCAGCAGAACTTAAAGGTAAATTACAGAATTTCTGTCAATTAACGGAACTTTGACAGTAATTTTACAGAAATTTGTCTCATATTATGGAAAAATGTGTATTTTAACAGATTTTTCCGTAATTTTAAAATTCAGGAAATCTTTGAAATATTTCCGTAAATTAACATTTTTTATGTGTTTTGTTTTTTATTTTTTATTGTTTTCTAAAACAGATTTTCCGTAAATTTTGGTACCTGGTAAGAGGTCCTCCCGCCGACGCGTTCGTCCCAGAGTGCACCACCCATGTTCCGAACCTGATGCATTTCTGCAGACTGTACACTGAGGTGGGACTTTCTGAACAGGCTGCCATGCTCACTGTTCTGGCAAATTCACTGGAGCATCATAGGATTTCCATGCATGATGTGCCGACAGAGAGTTCGATCCATGCAATTTCTGAGACCGTAGACCAGGTTGGCAATTTGCTCAAGGGAGTCTTTCAGGAGTGGGTTTAACTTAGTGTCCTGACTGTCCGAGGTTTCTTTTTTACCGAACAACCACAGTGTTATATAGCCTCAATTTTTGTGATTAAAATATTAATTTGATTTTCAATTTTATTTGTGAAAAGATTTCTCACGGGAAAAGTACTTTGTTTATGATAAAAAAAGAGAGCAGGGGATTCCCAAGTGCTATATTGAGCTCACACCTGTTATTTACAAGTAGATAGATTGCACAATAGGGGAAATGGGAATTCCCCAAGATGTTAACTTAGAAACTGAGTCAACTTGTTTATGCTTTGAGATCAAAACATGTTGCAAAATCTGGGGATTCCCCATGATGTTATAAATGTGAAGTGATGCAATGTAGATGATGTAATTTATGTAAAATCTGATTTGACAGTGCTAAGTTATGTTTATGCATGATGAGGATGTTATGATTATTGTTAGAAAGGGGAATCTAGCTGTGAGAAGTTAAATACTTGTCACTGAAAGACTCAGGGGCCAGCAGTAGTAACCAGGAAGCTATACAGTATAGTTATAGCTAGTTTTAATCTACAATGGTAGATTTGTTCTTGCATAGTGCCAGGATTTATAATACTTTGGAGACAGCCGGAGCTTGAAAGCTAATTAAACTGTCTGTTGTCGTCTTTTAAGCCAGAAGAGCTTCAGTTTTGGAATCAAAAAGGGATTCCAGTTTGTGGTCCTATATGAGGACATTAGCGACAGACTGATGGTGGTATAATACCTGGATTTTATTATTGTGGAACATTAGTGTCGTCGAGGGAAAACCCCGTCGTCTTGAACTGCTGGACAAAATTACCTTCAAGACTCAGAAGATTCGCATGGAATATGCCATGGATATTTATGTGAACTTATGCGCTGTCATTTTGGAGTCTTCGCTTTGAGGACAAATCTTCGTTGAACTGCAACGCTTCTGTCAACTTGGGATATTTGTGGACTCTAATAAATATATCTTTAATTCTTGTGTGTAATCTTATTATATGTAATATTGTTTTTGGATATACCAAATTCTTGAACAAAACCAATTACAAATCATTAAATTTCTGTTATATTATAAAATTCAGATCACTTGTGCACAAGGCTCATTTATTTGTGTTTGAAAGGTATTTCTGACCTTTGACGCCTACGAGACGTCATAACAGAATTGGGGGCTCGTCTTCGGGAATTGAATTGAGATAAATTTGAGCCTTATTGTTCAGAATTTACACACCTAAAAATGTTTTAATATTGCAAGCACTGTAGTTTGGTTCAAGTTAGGATAATATTGTGTGGTAGAGTACAATCACAATGGAGTTTAATCCAGAAGAATCCATTGGGCAAATAACTTGGGAGAAGTTTGATGAGCTGAGAAAGCCTGGGTTAATGAAACTAGCCAAGCATTTAGGACTTAAGGCAAAACATGCTATGAGAAAGCAAGTCATTAAGAATAATTTAATTGAAAAAATTGTTCAGGAAGATGCTTGGGATAGTTCTTATTTAGATAGGATAGAGGAGGTTCTGGAACAGGGCACTGGTGATGCCGTCAAATTAAAAGAGCTTGAAATTCAAAAAGAAATAGAATTGAGAAAATTAGAGATGGCCATGTGTTTTGAACTGGGACAGTAAATAGGTGGAGTTGTGACATGTGCGCGATGTGCGCGATATATATCATAAAAGGGATTTTTAAAGTAATCTTTCAAGCCACATAGTTAAATTTGGTATTAAATTAAAGCATGCATGCAGGGCAACAAGATACAAGTGATATGTTTTTAAAAATATTAATCATATTCCACTAATTGCCTTTTAATTAAAAAAAAATGGAAGTGGAGGATGAGCAGGCACAGGATGAGCAGGCGCAGCATTTCATGAAATTGACCCCACAGGGGTCATGTGCTTACAAATTTCATTTCTTCTAGAGAGATTCTAAAAACTATTTCACAACCACATACTATAAATCAGAAAACTTTATTATCAAATGTTTAATTGTTGTTTTAGGCTCATATTTGCATCTGTGGCTTAGTCGATGCCTTAACAATGACTTTCAAAGGTAAAATTGGCCATTTTGAAACCTTGCGCAAAACTTTTTTGCTACACCTTGTACCTATAAAGTTATATATCTATGGGATGAAGCCTGTACTTAGAAGATACCAAATCTGCAATTACAAAAAAGGCAATTGAACTCAGGTGTGTTTAATATCACATCTTTTTCATCATATTTTGCACATTAGTGGTTGCGTAACTCCCTAGGGAATAATTTTGTATTGGTCTCAACTGTATTTCTGGAATCCTTGATTAGTAAGCTTCAAATAAATGTATACTTTTGTAGGTGCTGTGTGTGCCTGAAGAGAGCTAGAGCCTTTCACACCAATATCCATGCATTTTACACAAATGAAAACTATGTCACACAAAACTGGCCCACCTTGAAACACATGGCCAGATGGAACAGAAAGAAGAGGAAATTGAATTAGAAAAAGAAAAGTTGCAAATGCAGATGCAAAAAGAGATCCAACAAAAAGAGATGGAATTGCAAATTGAAAAAGAAAAAGAATTGGAAAAGGAAAAATTGCAAAATGAGATGAAACAAAAGGAGCTTGAAGCTCAACTAGAGTTAGAAAAACTAAAACAACAGGCTAGCTCATCAGACTCTTCCATGCCCTCTGGTTTTAATGCGGCGAAAAATATTCGCCTGGTTCCAAAATTTCAGGAACAAGAAGTAGACAAATACTTCTTACACTTTGAGAAAATTGCTAATAGCTTGAAATGGCCCAAGGAGTCTTGGACCTTATTGCTACAGTCAGTATTCATTGGTAAAGTCCGAGAAGTAATTCGGCCATGTCAGTCATTAGACAGATGTAGTGATTATGATCAGGTTAAGCAGGCAGTGCTCAAAGCATATGAATTGGTGCCAGAAGCATATAGACAAAAATTCAGGTCTTGTCAGAAAAAGGATGAGCAGACACATGTTGAGTTTGCCCGCGTAAAGGAGCAAATTTTTGATCGCTGGCTTCTCTCAAAAGAAGTCGGGCAAAATTTTGGGCAACTTAGGGAGTTGATGTTAGTTGAACAGTTCAAACAGTGTCTACATCCAGATATCAAAACACACCTGGATGAAAACAAAATTGACAGTTTGCGTGAAGCCGCCATAAAGGCCGATGACTATGCTTTAACTCATAAACTCAGTAATACTAATAGGCCTAGCCAAGAATTTACTAGGTACAACAAATACAACAATAAGTCGGGTTCTAACAAAGCACCTCATGGTAGCACTCAGGAGGGGAAATCCCAGACAGGTTCCCATGAAAAGGGGAGCATGAAATAGTGGTGCTAATCAAAAGCATGTGATGGGACCCAAATCACAGTTCACATGCCATCACTGTAAAAAACCAGTACCTTTAAAGTCAAGGTGTTGGGAGCTACATGGCTATCCGCCGAAAAGGGAGGGAGCCAAAAGTGAGTCAAAACCAATAGGTTGTGCAGTTACTTTGAGGTCAAAAGTTCATTCTTCTGTTCATAAACAAAAAATCCCACAAAAGCGAAATGACACAGAGAAAGTAAGGAATGACTTTAAGCCTTTTGTTTTGGAGGGATTTGTGTCACTTTCAGGTGATAGTTTAGATCCAAAACCTATTAGAATCATGCGGGACACGTGCTGTGCACAGTCTATGATATTGGAAGATGCACTTCCATTTGATATTGAGAGTTCCACAGGAACTAGTGCATTGATTCAGGGGATAGGTATGGATCGTATTAGTGTCCCTCTTCACAAAATGAATTTGAAATCAGACTTGGTTTCTGGAACTCTCACAATTGGTGTTAGACAGGAACTCCCAGTAAAAGGGGTATCCATGTTGTTAGGGAATGATTTGACAGGGGAAAGTACTCCCAGATCCCATAGTTTCCCAGGTGCCCTATACAGTGGATGAATTTGATGAGGAAATAGACATTTTCCCAGCATGTGCAGTAACTAGGTCAATGACCAGAAAAGCCTCACAGAAAAACAGTGAGCAGGTGATGAGTCAAAATACTCATACATATTGGAAGAGCGTCGAGGATGACTTGGTCCCAAATTTAGAGGATACTTTACTCTCAAAATTAGAGGAATTGGGAGGTCATCTTCCCTCCTCAGGGGAGACTAAATTCCCAAGTAATGAAAATCCAGCCTCTGAACACAAACAAAGTGACAAGCTGGTAAACAATGAAAATCCAGCTGCTGAGCATGATAGAGTTAGGGACTGTAAAGGAGACCCTTTAAAGACACTATCAGTGATTTGCTAAATCAGCAAATCGAAAAAATCATCAAAAATCAGATTTTTGCATGTATGTATCAAGTACGGGTATCCTAACATACCCTGCAAATGATAAGACCAGAAGCAACCTAATAAGGACAGAATCGGAGATATGAGTCATTACTGTCCGAACGGACACTTACTACAAAACGTAATTGAATGGAGAATCGTATCTTGGAACACTGCCGTTTTCTTCCTTTTCTGTCAATTCTACAGCTGGAAAAGGGAACTTATGAGAATTCTACAGACTTATCCTTCACTTTGAAGCTATTCCTGCAAATTTCAAATATTTTTCAAATCACTGATAGTGTCTTTAAGCCATGACAAGCTGGTAAATGAGCAACACAATGACCCAGCACTTAGGAAATTAGGTGAGAGGGCATTGACACAACAGGAAGCCGAGCAAATTCCTGTATGTTTCTACAAGCAAAATGGTGTCCTCATGAGAAAATGGCGGCCACCCGATGCACTTGTAGATGAAGAATGGAAGGTTGTGCATCAAATTGTAGTGCCAAAGGTATACCATAGGGAAGTGATAGGCATAGCCATAGTCCCATGGCAGGACACTTAGGTGTGAGAAAAACACATGACAGAATTAGGAGTCATTTTTGGTGTCCTACACTCAGAAAAGATGTGTCTGAGTATAATTGTAAGACTTGTCACACATGTCAAATGGTGGGCAAGCCCAATCAGAAAATTCCTACTGCTCCCTTGCAACCAATGCAAGCATTTGATGAGCCATTTAGTAGGGTCTTAATAGATTGCGTAGGACCACTTCCAAAGACCAAGTCAGGAAATCAGTATTTACTGACCATCATATATGCTTCCACAAGATTCCCTGAGGCTATACCCTTGAGAAATATTAGGGCACAAAATATTGTGAAAGCTCTAACCAAATTTTTCACCCTAGTAGGCCTTCCAAAATCAAATTAATTCAGTCTGATCAAGATCAAATTTCATGTCAGGTTTGTTCCAACAAGTCATGGACCAGTTGGGAATTTCCCAGTACAGTTCTTCAGCATACCACCCAGAATCCCAGGGGGTCCTAGAAAGGTACCACCAAACATTGGAAACAATGATCAAAACCTATTGTTTTGAGTTTGAGAGGGATTGGGATGAGGGGGTTCATCTCCTGTTATTTGAGGGAGGCTGTACAAGAGTCATTAGGATTCAGTCCATTTGAGTTGGTGTTTGGTCACAAAGTAAGGGGACCATTGAAACTACTGAAAGAAAAGTGGTTGTGTGAAAATCCTGATGTGAATTTGTTAGACTATGTGTCTCAATTCAGACACAGGCTCCAGAGAGCCACAGAAATTGCCAAACAAAATCTCAAACAGAGCCAGGCGAAAATGAAAACATGGTATGACAAGGATGCCAGAAACAGAGTATTCAAATCAGGTGACAAAGTTTTGGCACTTTTTTCCAATACAAGGGCATCCTTTGCAAGCCAAGTATTCTGGACCATATGAGATCGAGAACAAAGTGGGAGACCTTGATTATGTGATCAAAACACCAGGTAGACGTAAAAGTCGACAATTATGTCACATAAATATGCTCAAAGAGTATAATGAAAGAGATAACGTAAAGCCTGCGTGTGTGGTGTCATCCAGTGTTAGTGATGAATGTGCAAATTATGACATCACAGAGTCAGTACCTGAACAAAACAGCACTGTAAACACAGAAAATGATTATGGTGTCAAATTGCAAAATTCTGACATACTTCTTTAGACAAGAAACTAGGTCATCTCCCACAAGGTCAACAATTGAAAGAGTTAATGAGTGAGAAAACATATTTCCTGATGTACCCAGTAAGACAAATGTCATAACCCATGACATTGATGTAGGTGACTCCGAGCCTATAAAGCAACATCCTTATAGGGTGAATCCAATCAAGTTGCAACATATCAGAAATGAGGTGAAATACATGTTAGACAATGGAATAGTAGAACAGAGCAATAGTGAATGGAGCTCCCCGTGTATTCTGGTTCCCAAACCTGATGGTTCATTTCGTTTTGTCACAGATTTTCGGAAAGTCAACCTCTGTTCCAAAGTCGACTCATATCCGATCCCACGGATTTATGATTGCATAGATAGAGTCGGAAATGCCAAATTTGTTAGCAAATTTGATTTGTTGAAGGGGTATTGCCAAGTTCCCCTCACTGACCGTGCCAAAGAAATTTCAGCCTTTTGTACGCCCGATGGCCTATACCAGTACAAAAGAATGGCATTTGGTCTCAAAAATTCTGCCCCAACATTTCAAAGATTAGTGAACAGAGTAGTCGCAGACATAGACAATTGTGAAGCCTATGTGGATGATTTCCTTGTGTACAGCGAAACATGGGAAGAACACATGAGACAGCTCCATCAATTGTTTGAGAAACTATCTCAAGCAGGTTTGACTGTGAATCTGGTGAAAAGTGACTTTTGCCATGCATATGTCACATATTTAGGGTATGTTGTAGGACAAGGGCAAATTAGGCCAATCACTGCGAAAGTTGAAGCAATTGAGAAATTCCCCACACCACAGAGCAAAAGAGATCTCACGAGATTCTTAGGTATGGTCGGGTGTTACAGAAAATACTGTCCAAATTTCTCAGAAATTGCGTGTCCGCTGACCAACCTTTTGAAGAAAAATGCAAAATTTGCGTGGTCAGAGCAATGCCAAAAAGCGTTTGAGAAAATCAAGCCTATTTTGATGAATGCGCCAGTTTTGATTGCGCCAGACTTTCAGAAACACTTCAAGTTGGCAGTTGATGCCACTGATGTAGGCTGTGGTGGAGTTCTCATGCAAGCAGATGAAAATGATGTAGATCATCCTGTATGTTATTTCTCTAAGAAGTTTGACAAACATCAGAAAAACTACTCAACACGAGAACGAATGTCTTGCATTGCTATTGTCATTGCAAAATGTTGAAGTGTACTTGAGTACAACAGTGCACCCAGTTCTGGTGTATACGGATCACAATCCGTTGACTTTCATCCGCAAGATGAAAAACAGAAATCAGAGACTTGTCAGGTGGAGTTTAACTCTGCAAGAATACAATCTTGAAATAAGACATATCAAAGGAAAAGAAAACGTCTTGGCAGATGCCTTGTCCAGAGCTGCCTAAATTTTGATCAGAAATTTAGTATTACAACTTGTAATATAGACTGAAGGCAGCAATTCAAGAACATTATAAAGGTGTAAAATTTGCACTGTGTTGTAAAGTGTAAATTGTATAAGTTAACCACAAAATGGTTAAAGGTATAAAGCCATATTTTGAAAATTTTAATTTCATTCAAATTTTCTTTTAAGGGGGAGGATGTTATATTGGCCTCTTTTCTGATCAAAAATATTATTTTATATCTCAAATTTATTTGAGAAAAGATTTCTCATGAAAAAAGTACTTTGTTTATGATAAAAAAAGAGAGCAGGGGATTCCCAAGTGCTATGTTGAGATCAGACCAGGTGTTGTTTACTAGATAGATTGCACAAGAGGAGAAATGGGATTCCCCAAGATGTAAACTTAGAAACTGAGTCAACTTGTTTATGCTTTATGATCAAAACACATTACATGATCTGGGGATTCCCCATGAAGTTATAAATGTGAAATGCCTGACGCAATTCAGATGATGTAATTTTTGTGAAATCTGATTTGACAGTGCTAGGTTATGTTTATGTTTATGATAGAAAGGGGAATCTAGCTGTGAGAAGTTAAATACTTGTCACTGGAAAGACTCAGAGGCCAGCAGTAGTAACCAGGAAGCTATACAGTATAGTTATAGCTAGTTTTAATATACAGTAATGGTAGATTTGAGCTTTACACATTGCCAGGATTTATAATATATTGGATGCCGCCGCGCCGGAGCTTGATAGCTAAAGTGTCTGCTGTTGGATAAAGAATTCTGCGACTTGACAAACGTGTGTGTAAGTGCGATAAAATGTGATATACATGTAAAAGGATCACAGCTGAAGTTTGATTGGTCTACTCAAAATATAAACGAGTGAAATTTCCACTCTCAAAAAGAATGAAAGGCTTGCAAACCACTCCAAGATGGGTGGTTTTTACTTCAAAGGGGAAAATTTCAACTAAATGAGAATGAAAATCACTCCAAAAGGTGAATTGCGAATCGTTTGAGGCGTTAAATGAAGGACAACAGTTACTCCTTTTGATGAGTTAAACGAAGGGCAACACGAAACGAGTGGAAAGCATGCACTCTTTTCTTGTGATTTTTACTCTTTTTAAGGCGGAAAGTAACCACGGAAAATAATTCTTTTAAAGTACAAAAAACACTCACTGTGGAATGTTTTAAAAGGATTTCACTCTTTTTGGGAGTGCAGGTTTCACTCGTTTACATTTATAAAATATGGATTTTCAGTATTACCCTAAATTGACCCGTAAATGCTGTGATGGTCAGAATACTGTCAGAGAAATTGAATTAAAAGTGCAACGAGAGATTTCACATAATGGGGTGTCCCGCAAAAATATCGAAAGCCCTAATTTGTGCACTGATGCAAAGCTTTCCATCAATAACATCCCATATGAAAGGATTAAGCTGATAAATATTTCTTTGGTACAAAAAACTGTGAAATATCTAATTTCGTATTGGAGCATATATGAAATTCAGCCTATGTTTTATATTGAAATATAAGTAAATGAAAATCACTTTTTGTTTTCACTTTTAAGGCCAATCGCTTTGTAATTAAATTTGACAAAGAAAACAAAAGATATTTGAATAGAAAACGTGCTCGAAATGACGAACGTTTCAATGTCCACAATCTACACATAAAATAATTTTCCTAATATGTTTCAAATTTTAGATACATAAATTCATAATTCTCATCAATCGCCGATTTGAAATTTTAACTACAAAGTTCTCCAGGTAGACAAGGATGAATAATTATTAATCTTTCCCTGGAGATAGCCAGAGCACACAAGTGTTGAAAAAACCCATATGCACTTGGCCGGATTAGAACTGGCGACCTCCGTATTACTAGCACGTCACTCTAACCCACTGAGCTATTAAGCCTGGGTTAGTAGAGGAGCGATAGATATCATCTATAGGTGTTAGGTCCGAAAGGTGTCCCCATCGCTTTCCTAGCGGATAGCATCAGAACGGTATATTTACATATACAATTAATTTTTGTTTTGAAATTTTAACTACATAGTTCTCCAGGTAGACAAGGATGAATATTTATTAATCTTTCCCTGGAGATAACCAGCGCACACAAGTATTGAAAAAAAAAACCATGTTAGGAAAGCGATGGACACCTTTTAGACCTATAGATGATATCTATCGCTCCTCTACCAACCCAGACTTGATAGCTCAGTTGGTTAGAGCGCCGTGCTAGTAATACGGAGATCGCCATTTCGAATCCGGCCAATTGCACGTTTTTTTCAACACTTGTGTTCGCTGGCTATCTCCAGGGAAAGATTAGTAAATATTCATCCTTGTCTACCTGGAGAACTTTGTAGTTAAAATTTCAAAACAAAAATTAATTGTATATGTAAATATACCCTTCTGATGTCAAGTGAAATACTCAGTTTATCGCAAAATGTATTATGATTATCGACAGATAGATAAACTTAGTTTTTCGAGATAATCTGTATGGCGAAAGAAATGTTTTTTTCTGGTTTATCAGTAAAAAAAGTTATTTTATCATCTGATAAACGTAGTTTTTCAAGTGAAAACATCAGTTTATCTATAGTTGAAACCGAAGTTCTTTAACTTGGGGTTGAAAAACTGGGTTTTTCACTTAAAAACACAGTTGATCACAGATAAAATCATTTCATCAATTTGGTAAAAAAACAAGGTTTGTCGAAAAAAGTTATCGTTCCATAATCAATAGTTTTCAAAACTAAGATTATCGCCGGTAAACTTGTGAAAAATTGTGTGGCGCTTCAACATAAAACTCTTGTCGACTTACGAATTCTGTTTATCAACTTTGTCAACAAAAATTAGTGTATCAGTCGATAATCATAGTTTTTCACCTGGAAAATCTAAGTTTGTCGTCGAAAAACTTACTTTGCCTAACCCAAACCCAATCTATCAAATCCCCCACCATCTAAGACAGTATTCATTCTCACCATCCAAAAATATTCGTTATACTTCTATTATGTAGGGAGAACACTGTGGTACAATTCCATTCACACCATTATTTTGACGTGGGCTACCAACACCAATATGATGATGGTGGTGGTGGTTTTGGTGGTGGTGTGGGATTTTAGTGGTGGTGAGGTTTTGTTGGTGGTGGTGGTTGTGGTGATGATGATAAATTAATTATGTAGCTCATGTTTTGGTACGGATTGTGCAAGCTCGCTATCCCCCAACATATCAAAATGAGGTTGTGAATAAGTAGTGAATTAGAGCACAGATCCAGATCTGCTTACCTTAGAGTATACATGGTGGGTGATGAATTTTGCATTCACCTCTTGAACCATTGCAGCTCTGACGTGAGTTGTTGTCAGCATGCTTTTCATAAGTCAAATGAGATGGCTCCACACACAAAGAAAAGTGACAGCGATGAGAAACATCCCATCCTGGAATGAAAACGTCTAAGTCGCCGGTGCCTGCCATGTAGGCTATACGATGGGCATAATGGCGCTTACGCCGCTCTTGACCAGGTACTTGCGCCATCATAGTACCGTAAACAGTACTTGGATTTTTGCGTAATGGCCCAATCCATTTTCGACAACCTTTGTCGTTGTAAAGTTGAGATCTGTCATTAATTTCTTTACGAGTTTCTCTCATCCATCGTATCACTTCTAAATCGCGTAAAACCTGAACGAGACCTTGGAATCGTAACTCGGCCATGACATTGATGCATATCCGTGAGAGTTATCTATTTTACAACGTGTTCGGAAAAGACAACGAATCGCCTAAACTGAATTATACGCAATTATTCCCGGGAGATGACCAGAGTACGCAAAATGTTTAAAAAAGTATGTTCACTTTGGTCGGATTCGAAATGACAATCTTCGTATGCACGGTGCTCTAACCAACTACGCTTACAAACTGGGTTGGTTGAAGAGCGACAGATTAAATCTGGAGTAGTAAAATTAATAACACTTAAGGCTTAACCTACCACTAATTGCAATAAAAAAAACTTTGTGAATTTGTTCTAAGGCATTCACAGAATAACATTCAAATTTCACCATTGGTAGAAAGGGTGGAACATGCCAAAAGAGGGGGACGTTTATTCATGGGTCAAAATTTCAAAGAGACCAAATGTTGAAGGTCAAAACAGTCTTTCGGGTGGCCATTCTTAGTTTTGAAAAGTACACACTGAAGTGTCACAAATGGATTAAAAGTTATGTTTTGCCTAACTAAGCTATAAAGTCGGTGAACAAATTAAAAGTGCTTGTTCTGATTTATGTCTATTGTGTTCTCTACTTGAAATGAGAGCCCGGCACTTGCACATACGCCTCATCAAGTACCGTGGGAAACAGACTTGCGGTTAATGGTATAACTTTGTATGCTATTTACTGAAGACGAACTACCCCAGCTTTGAATGCTATCTATTGTGGATGAACTAAGCTACTTTTGTATTTCTACTGTATACAAAAGAACCTAGCCTTGTATAATGTCTCCTGTGGATTAACTACCCTAGCTTGGCATGATATCTGCTGCAGACGAACTACCCTAGCCTTGTATGCTATCTACTGTATAGGAACAACCCCAGCTTTAGTAGAGTCATTTTCATGAGATCCGTGACCATTTTTAGGATACCTTTTTTTCTTGATGGATTTGGCAAGATGGACCAATTTTAACAAAAAATAGCTCCTATACACCTCCCAGAACTGACGGCTTTTTTTTTTTTTTTTTTTTTTGCACATACGCCTCATCAAGTACCGTGGGAAACAGACTTGCGGTTAATGGTATAACTTTGTATGCTATTTACTGAAGACGAACTACCCCAGCTTTGAATGCTATCTATTGTGGATGAACTAAGTTACTTTTGTATTTCTACTGTATACAAAAGAACCTAGCCTTGTATAATGTCTCCTGTGGATTAACTACCCTAGCTTGACATGATATCTGCTGCAGACGAACTACCCTAGCCTTGTATGCTATCTACTGTACAGGAACAACCCCAGCTTTGCATACTGTCTGTGGATGAACTACCTTAGTTTTGTACGCTATCTACTGTAGACAAAATACCTAGCTTTATATGCTATCTACTGTAGACGAACTACCTTTACCATTTTTTTTTTTTTTTTTTTTTAGCTATTTTTTGTTAAAATTGGTCCATCTTGCCAAATCCATCAAGAAAAAAAGGTATCCTAAAAATGGTCACGGATCTCATGTAAATGACTCTACTACTTTGCATACTGTCTGTGGATGAACTACCTTAGTTTTGTACGCTATCTACTGTAGACAAAATACCTAGCTTTGTATGCTATCTACTGTAGACGAACTACCTTTACCATACATGCTGTTTACTGTAGATGAACTACCCTAGCATTGTATGCTCTCTACTCTACTGTAGACGAAATACCCTTGCTTTTTATGCTATCTACTGTAGATGAACTACCCCAGCTTTGCATCCTATCTACTGTAGACGAAATACCTTTACCATATATGCTGTCTACTGTAGAAGAACTACCATAGCTTTATATGCTATCTGCTGCAGATGAACTACCCTAGCCTTGTATGCTATCTACTGTACAGGAACTACCCCAGCTTTGCATACTGTCTGTGGATGAACTACCTTAGTTTTGTACGCTATCTACTGTAGACAAAATACCTAGTTTTGTATGCTATCTACTGTAGACGAACTACCTTTACCATGCATGCTGTCTACTGTAGATGAACTACCCTAGCTTTGTATGCTATCTACTGTAGACGAAACACCCTTACTTTTTATGCTATCTACTGTAGATGAACTACCCCAGCTTTGCATGCTATCTACTGTAGACGAACTACCTTTACCATTCTGTCTACTGTAGAAGAACTACCCTAGCTTTATATGCTATCTACTGTACAGGAACTACCCCAGCTTTGCATACTGTCTGTGGATGAACTACCTTAGTTGTGTACGCTATCTACTGTAGACAAAATACCTAGCTTTGTATGCTATCTACTGTAGACGAACTACCTTTACCATGCATGCT
Source organism: Ophioderma brevispina (assembly GCA_023653785.1). NCBI lineage: Eukaryota > Metazoa > Echinodermata > Ophiuroidea > Amphilepidida > Ophiodermatidae > Ophioderma > Ophioderma brevispina. The sequence goes on from JAMKCH010062811.1 coordinate 21,736, forward strand.
GTCTACTGTAGATGAACTACCCTAGCTATTGTGCTATCTACTGTAGACAAAATACCCCAGCTTTGTATGCTATCTACTGTAGATGAACCACCTTGCCTTGTATGCTGTTTATTGTGAATGAAATACCCTAGCTTTTATATCTACTCTAGACTTAACTACATTAGCCTTGTATGCTGTCTACTGTGGATGAATTACTCTAGCTTTGTATGCTGTCTGCATGCTGAGTATGAACTTCGGGAAATGTGTCTAAACACTCTTAAAGTGATTTATTGGTATGAATCTATCGGCACATATATAATGAAATATCCCTAAATAAAACGTACCAGATGGTTTTCATGGCCATTGGAGTATTCCCTGCGCAAAAAAAAATCCAGATTTATTCCGACAAATGTACACAACTGTACAGCAATCATGGAAGCTACCATGTTTATTCCCTGTGGTATATTTACAACGCCGCATGCAATACCGAAACAGAAGCCAGCGAAAATATGTCACGTGACTTCAGCAAGTTTGCCACAAGCCTCATCCTTGTGAACTTCGTTGAGCACACAAAGGATAGGAGCGAAGTTCGTTTAGAATTTTTTATTGCAAAAAACTACACTTTTTAAAACCTCAGTGATTTGAGAAAAATGTAAAGAGGGCTGTTTTAGATATCATTTTGTTATTAACAAAGGTTTTAGTTGGCCTAAACATTAACAATCCATGAAAACGTGGACATTTTAAAAGGGCTCGCGTAATATTTATAGTTTTATCGCAGTCGCACTGTAACCACTGATCTCTGTAGAATGGATTGGTTACACAACAGTAATTGTATATTAAATGAATGGAGCAACGGGCGGACATCTTGGTCTACCGAACACAATAGTATTCAAGAGACACCTGTTTAACAGCTAAAGTTGTATCCAGGGTGCACGTTTTAGAGACATGCCATCCATACGCGCAAATACAATGATCTCACTGATTGGCTTGATCTGTATCTGTTATGTCCTTCTCAGCCCTTTTTAGCCGCTGGTAGCTAGCCAGCGTTGTAACAGAACAAATCGCAAGTCCCAAAGTTTGAGTGATTAATTATGTTGCACGGACTTGACGCGGACCCTGAAGCGTGATTCTTGTTGCCGCATGTGTGGTGCCTTAAGGCGAGGGGGGCCAAGACAGGTTTGGTACAGGCGTCAAATTTGTAAATTGAATCCAATCATGTTGAAAGCACACCATGTTACGTGTCTACCAGAAGGATTAGAAAAGGTATAGTTTGGTAATATGTTACAGCCTTAAGTTTCAGAGTTATAGGCTAAAAACAGCAAAAATCAATAATAAAGGGTCAATTCAGTTTGTACGGGGTCCAAATTTTAAAATTGCTCCGATTTGTGGATAAAAAATGGTGCAAATTATTGTGGGAGCTCATAGGATAAAATTAAGGATAGTTTTGAGTGTCTCAAATGCTTGCTTACGAAAGTAGGGGGGTAACAAGATCAGCTCTATTGAATGCCAATGACGATGACCTTCTGTCCCCCTCATCGGAAACTAAGCATTTAAGACAGTCCAAACTATTCCTTATTTTAATCCTTGAACTCCACCAATAATTTGCACTATTTTTATCCAAATCGGGCAAAATTTTAAAATTTGGACCCCTGTACAACTGAAATTGACCCTTATTAATTGATTGTTTGCTGTTTTTATGCCTATAACGCTGACTTTAGGCTGACATTAAAACTAAACTTTTTCCTGAATCCTTGTGGTTAGACACGTAACATGGTGTGCTTTCAACATGATTGGCTCAATTTACAAATTGACCCCGTACAACTTGTTGGCCCGCCTCTCCTTAAGGCACCACTTGCGGCACTTAATAATCCGTTTCAGGGGTTCCGGTCAGTCTTTCAACAAATTAATCACTCAAACCTTTTGTACTTGAGATGTGTACAAATGTGTTGCTAGCTCTGGGTATTTTGTCTGTCCACTTTGGACGAAGCCTCAACATGTTCCCAGCTGGATTTCGGCCTACCCTTCCCGCTGGCCTAGTGCGGGGTTGGAAGGGACCCTGGTAGCTAGAGTGATGAGTTTGCAGGTAACAGACCCTGGATGGTCCTACTCTTTTCGATAAGGTCGGCAACTTTTTACGTTCAGGAATGGACCCCCTAACACGGGACCAACAGCTTTTTACATGACTCTCCGAACCGTGAGGCGCCGGGCCACCCACTGCATGACACCTGCACATTTTACGCAATGTGTGGAGTGGAAAATTCCATAATCACACTGCTTGTGTAATTATCAATTTCCGACTTATAGGACCTTTTGAGTATGACCAATAGACCCGACTCTTGCGGGGCTCAACCAGGGCCGCTAGATAGATCTTATACTCTGCCGACGGTTCATCGCCTTAGACCGCTCGGCCACCTCGCCCTCTTGTCGTCGCTTATCCACATTTTAATGTGAACAATTTTGTATAAATGAGCGGCTCTTAAACCACCTGCTTGGCTCTTTTTGGATGCCAAGTTGCCGTCAGTGCCTCAATACGAAGCCCTGTTCCAATCCATGTATAGAGACAGTGTTCGAAACCCACTAATGCGTTGATCAGCAATCTACTACTTTTTCAATTACCGAGTAGCGCTTCTTTGTATGATGAAGAGTTTCCTAATTTTATTTTAAAAACTATATTTCTCAAGAATCCCAGACCCAGGCTCATTTTATCAAATTAGGCACAAATGTATGCATTTTTTTGATAAATTTAATATTTTAAAAGGAAACGTTAAATAAAAGCTGTGTTTTTTATTTTCAATGTTAAAAGTAAACGCGATAGTCTTTCATACAGGCCAGAACTTGACTAACCACCGATACTCTTCAATGGTGTGAAAGACTAAACCTGGCTTGTGGCAAAACGATTAGCGTAAATATAAACATGACGGCTTTGTTAAATCGTTCTAGTGCTTCGAAAGTTAAGCAAGAAATGGTGTTTTCTACGCAAGGAATACTCCAATGACCATGAAAACCATCTGGTCCGTCATATTTAGGATATTTTTCATTATATATGTGCCGAGAGATTCATATCAATAAATCACCCTTTGAAGCAATCCCAAAATGTTCAATTTTCAACAAAACTTGAAAGAAATATCTAAAGGCAATTACCATATCAAAATTTAAGTCGCACTTCATGACGTTTCCAACAAGCATCTTTACGGATGAATGTGTCTACACTGTATGATCAATACAGTTTTGACCTCAAATACAAACATTATTGTCTTTGTTTATCTTTACCGGGTAAACGAACAATACAGTGTTTAGTTTAGTTTTTAGACGCGCATCGTTGTATGTCTATTTCATAAGACGGTTATAAATTTCCTCAATAACTTTCCCCTTTTTCACTATTTGTTTCTACATTAATAACAGTTTATATGTCATTGTACGCACTTATCCCTGATTTATAAGTTTAAAAAAATCCATTTTCCGCATTTTTTCGATTCCCTCGCTTTAATCCCTTAACTACCCTACTTTGATCTATCTACTGTAATGAACTACTCCGTCCTTTGTATGACATCTACATCTAGACGAACTACCCTTGCCTTGTCTGTGGATGAAATTACTCTAGCCTTATTTATGCTGTCTGCATGTTGAGTATGAACTTCAGCAAATGGGTCTGAACACTCTTAAACAATCCCCAAAATGTTGAATGTTAACCAACCTTGAAAGGCAGTAACCAATATCAAACTTGAAATGCATCATTGCAATTAGTATCCCTAAAGTAAGTTTCATCTGTGAAAAAAATGTTAAAGAAGCTGATTTCAACTGATTTTGGTAGGTGAAGGTGTCAACATTTACCAAAAAACGTGAGTTATCGTAGGGGTTGGGGAAATTGGTTTTTCGGGAGTCAAAGGTCAATAACAGGGGTCAAACTTTTAAATTGACCCAATCATGTTGAAAAGTATACCAACTTAGTAGTTTAATCATAAGGATTCCAAAAAGGTATAGTTTGTACTATCTGCGGCCGAAAGTTTTGGAGTTATTAGCTAAAAACAGCAAAAATCAATAAAAAGGATCATTTTCAGTTGTACAGGGGTCAAATTTAAAAATTACTCCGATTTGGACAAAAAATGGTGCAAATTATTGATGGAGCTCATAGGATAAAAATAAGGAATAGTTTTGAGTGTCTTAAATGCTTACTTCCGAAGTAGGGGGGAAACAAGGTCAAGCCCCATTGAATGCAATGGATGTTGACCTTTGGTGCCCCCTACATTGGGAACTAAGCATTTAAGACAGTCAAAACTATTCCTTATTTTAATCCTATGAGCTCCATCAATAATTGGCACCATGTTGTATCCAAATCGGAGTAATTTTAAAATTTGACCCCTGTACAACTGAAAATGACCGTTTTTATTGATTTTGCTGTTTTTAGCCTATAACTCCAAAACTTTCGGCCGTAGATAGTACAAACTATACCTTTTTGGAATCCTTATGATTAAACTATTAACTTGGTATACTTTTCAACATGATTGGATCAATTTCCAAATTTGACCCCTGTTATTGACCTTTGACTCCCGAAAACCCAATTTCCCCACCCCCTACGATAACTCACTTTTTTTTGGTAAATGTTGACACCTTTAACTACCAAAATCAGTTGAAATCAGCTTCTTTAAAAATTTTTCACAGATTTGCTAATGTTTACTTTTGAGTTACTAAATTGAACGTTTCAACAAAGCATCTGTATGGGTGAATGTGTCTACACATCCACATTCTGAACGACAGAGACATAGTAGCTATCTCACTGGTGCTAGGTAGTAGCACTGTTGTCATGGATTGCATCCTCAGACGATATTGCACAAAAATACTGGTTTCTACTGTTTTTTTGTACCAGTATTTCATTACTTTGAAAAAACTTAGTATGAAAATTTTAAAGGGGCATTTCGTGATCCACAACCTCGTTCCCCCGACTTACCTAAACAAAGTTGAAATGTTTATATCATCTGAAACGTTAGCCTTTAGTAATCCACGTGTACCTAATCTTACGTGCAAATTCGGTAGTATATGTAAGAAATTTGCAATTTTGTATTTTCTGTCCGTAAACGGACAGAAATTACAGCACAGTAGCCTATGGGACCGTGGGAAACAAGCAATTGCTCATAACACAAAACTGCAAGATCGGGATCAACTCTAATTTTGCGAATAAGCTTTTCTCAGGGATATCAATGAATAAAACAGGAGGTGCTGAAATCACGAAATGCACCTTTAATCAAGGGGGTCAATTCTACTGATGATAATATGACTGAGCATGTAACATTTTGTGCTTGTAGACACCCTCGTTCACATGCACCAGTGTGTAAATTATTTTGTAAGATCTACCCTAGCTTTGTACGCTGTCTACTTTGGATGAACTTCCTTAGTTATGCATAATATATACTGTAGACGAATACCCTGGCTTTGTATGCTATTTACTGTAGATGAACTACCCTTGCTTTGTATGCTATCTAATGTAAACTACCCTAGCTTTGTATGCTATCTACAGTGGATGAACTACCCTAGCTTTGTATGCTATCTACTGTAGACAAAATATTCTAGCTTTGTATGCTCTCTACTGTAGATGAACTACCTTTGCTTTGTATGCTATCTAACGTAGACTATCATAGCCTTTTATGCTGTCTGTGTAGACTAACTATCATAGCCTTTTATGCTGTCTGTGTAGACTAACTATCATAGCCTTTTATGCTGTCTACATTAGATGAACTACCCTGGCTCTGTATGCTATCTACTGTAGACGAACCATTCTAGTTTTGTATGCTATTTACTGTGGACGAACTACACCAGCTTTGAATGCTGTATATTGTGGACGAACTATGCAATTTTTGTATTACTGCAGATGAAACACCTTAGCTTTTTATTATGCTATGTAATGTAGACTAACTACCTTAGCCTTGTATGCTGTCTCCTCTGGATGAACTACCTAGGTAGCTTTATATGCTATCTACTGTAGACTAACTACCCTAGCTTTGTATGCTATCTACTGTACACGAACTACTCTAGCTTTGCATACTGTCTGTGCACTGTTAAAAATAAACCTGTAAAAAAACAGGCATTTGACTGGCAGCTGGGACTCACTACTATGCAGAACGTAAATAACTGGAGCAGTAAAAATACGAAACCATTGCAGGGAACGTAAAATAACGGCGTAAAATCTCAGCTTCAACGTTATTGTTGGTTTTTTACTTGTTTAAACAATATTAAGAACTAAAACGTTATTACAATCCTCTGACCACATTTTCACGTTGTAGCTATGGCATCATACAACGTTGTATTTACGTTACCACGTGGTTGTAAAAAAGTTATATTTCAGGCAAACAATTTTGAAAAAAAAAGGCAATAAACAAAGGGAAAATGTGAAGAAATAAAGATTTAAACCAGTTCATACACTTAATTTTATATGGTAATGTACACATTCTAATGTCACCAATTACTTAATCATCATATGAATAAACTTAACACATGTACCTTACATAGATTCGAACCAGGGCCTTAAGATTACAAGTGCTCAAGCTTATCCACTACACTACATGACTTTACTGATAGCTAATGCTAAAATTAAATATATATATGTGTGTGTACTACTTTTTTCAAATTAAACTAAATATAATACAAAAAGGAGGAAAAGAGTTTTTAAAACTATTTTTAAAAATGATAGGGAAAATAAGATTTTGCATTTTAATGACGTTACTTTACACATTTTATAGGTAAAACGATTTTCATAGTTCGAATTCTTACATTAAAAACAAGTAAGTTACAAAAGAACGTATTATTACGGAAATATAATAACGGTCAGCGTATAAATACTACCTTTTTCAAAATGTGTAGTATTATTTTTTAGCCACTGTTTATTTACATTTTTCTGCTTCCAAATTGTAATTTTATGTTAGGTAAAGTTAATAAAGCGTGAAGATTGAATAATTGGGGTTTACCGTAATTTAAAAGGTAAAGTCTGGTAAAATTAGGAACATTTTTAACAGTGTGTAGATGAACTACCTTTGCTTTGTATGCTATCTAATGTAGACTAACTATCATAGCCTTTTATGCTGTCTGTGTAGACTAACTATCATAGCCTTTTATGCTGTCTATGTAGACTAACTATCATAGCCTTTTATGCTGTCTACAGTAGATGAACTACCCTGGCATGGTATGCTATCTACTGTAGACGAACCATTCTAGTTTTGTATGCTATTTACTGTGGACGAACTACACCCGCTTGTTGAATGCTGTATATTTTTTTTTTTCAAGTTTGATTGTAATCTCAAATCGGTGGCCGTAGGCCAAATTGCCTAGAGACTTATAATTACACGACAGAAACACTTGGCAAATTGGAGGCAGGAGCTTAACAGCGCCATATTGCCAACCAGTTCAAACACACTGCACGAAACACACACCGGCTGGGTTCTAGTGCAAGCTTTCATGGTCTCTTTGCCTCATTTCAAATGAACCATGGCGAAAGTGGCATTCAGGTTGTAATCAATAGCTGTAATACAAATCAAATCCCAAATGCGAGTTCCCGAATTAAAATCAGCAAGTGGTCCCAATGAGAATCGAACCGATGGACCCGTTGCTCCAGAGGTAAGCTTGCTAAACGCTAGACCACGCCACTTCCTATGTGCGAAGAAGACTATGCAATGTTTGTATACTGCAGATGAAACACCCTAGATTTTTATGCTATGTAGACTAACTACCCTAGCTTTGTATGCTTTCTACTGTACATGAACCACCCTAGCTTTATATGCTATCTACTGTAGACTAACTACTCTAGCTTTGTATGCTTTTTACTGTAATGAACTACTCTAGCTTTGTATGCTATCTACTGTACACGAACTACTCTAGCTTTGCATACTGTCTGTGGATGAACTACCTTAGTTTTGTATGTTATCTACTGCAGACAAAATAGCTTTGTATGCTCTCTACTGTAGATACCCTTGCTTTGTATCCTATTTAAAGCCACTATCAGCAATTCTTCAGAATGTAAACAAATCGCGCCCACTATTTTTCATCAAGGTCCCTTTTTTGCACTGTTGTATTGGAAATTGTTGTAGTAAAAAACCCCTGTAGGTAGCTTAGCGTAACACGCCGTATTTGTCAAAAAATTAAGATTTGTATGCTTTGTTTACTAATAAAAGTCCGGATCCAACTTTTGTAGATCTATAAACAGTCATAAATGGCATCTTCACAACCGCTTTAAAATGCTCAGGTGTCTGTTTTTAACAATGAACGGTAATATAAGGCGTTGATATGACTTAACACTAGCAATTTAGAGACAAAATCGGCATTTCGAATTTGGAAAAAAATGACCGATAGTGGCTTTAATGTAGACTACCTACCCTAGCCATATGCTATCTCATATTGATGACTTACTTTTTATATTAACTACTGTAGGCGAAATACCCTAGCTATGTTTGCTATCTACTGTAGATAAAATACCCTTGCTTAGTATGCTGTCTACTGCAGACAAACTACCTTTGCTTTCTAGGCTATCTAATGTAGACTACCTACGCTATGCTATTAACTGTAGACGAACAGTTCTAGCTTTGTATGCTATTTACTGTGGACGAACTACCCCAGCTTTGAATGCTGTATATTGTTGACGAACTACGCTACTTTTGTATTTCTACTGTAGATGAACTACTCCAGCTTTGCCTACTCGGTGTGGATGATCTTTAGTACGTCAGTCCGGACCAGTTTTGGACACCAAGGGGTAGATGGAAGAGTAGAAAAATTTCATTGCTACCACATGTCGGATACTTATCTGGGGATCATCGCCTTGGTGGATGTAGAAATCATAAGTGGTGTAATTCTTTTTTATGGCCCAAAAAATGTCAAAATTGTACCAAATAATGTAAAAAATCATAGAACAGTATTTATTTATTCCAACTTCATATTAAAATTTAATAGTATTTAATTTTCCCAACCATATAGCTGTAGATTCAAAAACAATTTTAATATAGTTGACCTCC
>JAMKCH010062812.1:0-15311 GCA_023653785.1 Ophioderma brevispina
ACGTCTTAAGACACTTTGCACTATGAGTCAATAAATCTAAATTTCATGGCACAGTTCTGTTATTAATATATATGAGATTTTGACCACCACTTATGCTTCTGGAGCATTAGTTATGGCACTATTTGTTATCTTGAATACTGATCACAACAGTAGTATCTAATACCAAAGTGGTTATCAAGGATTAGAATTGCAAATCCAGCACAGCAATCCTCACTGGTGTAGTAGTTAGGTAGCTATAGCATTGTGTTACAGTGGTCTTTGGTTAGAAACCCACTTTAGCTTCTTTCATAATTTAAACATTTTGCATTATTTTTTTTTTATGGCTAGAAGAAAAAAAATAAATTTTGAGAAAAACAAATAGCTGCCTTTTGAGATTGGTACAGAAGACCTGCTCCTGGAACACATTGGTTGTCAGAAACTGCAGCATTCAGCACAGTTCAGTAGCTTCCATTCACCGTGTATTTAGAAAATACACCCTCTGGGTTTTGAGTATGATATATGATACCAAGAACGTACCAGGTCAATTCATGTTGATTGACATCATGTACACTTTACTGAACCGTGTCCTTGGTGGATGAGCATATTCTTGAGTGAATAGTACAACAGTATTCATCAGTATATGTTTCGTATGTTTGTCACTAGTTATTTACTATTCTATTATGCCTGCTGCATTTCTTGAAAATGCCCTATTATGATTGTTTAATTAAACATGCTTGCCTTTAAATTACAATAATGGGTCACAGAATATGCTTTCAAATTTCAAAAGTGCACAGGACATGATTTTAAGCAGCTTGTTAACCAGCACTGCGCAGAGTTTTCAGCAGTACGCACTGTCATCTACATCGTGAATAGGCCTACACCTAATCCCAGGCACCTAATATGCACAGGCTTAATTATAACTTCAAATATTCAAATATTTATATATGTTTATCTCTCTCTCTTTCTCTCTCTATAGTCTGCGTTCCATGACCCTGCCTCGCATCAGAGCCATAGATGAAGACAGCCATTGCTCCAGTTTGCCTTCCAGTGTGCGAGGATCACGGGAATACTTACCCCCTCCTCGCAAGGACCGAGACCCTGAACCCATCTCAGTGCCGTATCTTAGTCCCTTGGTGCTCCGTAAAGAGGTGGAGAATGTGATTGAAAACGAGGGTGAGGTGTGCCCCGAAGCCAGGATTTGTCACCCACCATCCATCATCTTCTGGAATCCCGTTGTAAGTTATCTCAGTTTTATCTGTTTTTGTGTCATCTACCTCACGGCAGGAAGACACATAAGGGATAGATCACTTTGTCCACTGTTGTTGGTTGCTGTGTTTGTTGTGTTGATTCTGTTGATGCTGCTGTTGTGAAAAAGGGTAACATTTGCCTGTAATATCCTCATACGTTGATGGATTTACACCAATCTTGTGGTTACAGGTGCAACTTGCATCCCCATTTTTTGAGGTCACAGGTCACATACCATGGTCAAGTCATGTGAGGTCAAGTTGTAAAATAGGCTGAAATGTTAAAATTGACCTCAGTCACAACTTTGAAAAGTTGAAGTTTAATTGAACCCAACTGGACTGCAAACCCTCATTTGTTTGAGGTCCAAGGTCACATATCAAGGTCAAAGGTCATTTAAGGCCTATCATTTACTAACCGCGACAGCAGGCGACATAAGCAGTTCGAGGACCTTGTTGTATTGCTTTTACTTCACTGCAAATCATTTGGGGCATAATTACATTATAACCTCTTCTGCACCTACTTTGTATCATAATTTGCTTTAATTCTTTAACATCATAAAGCACATGTACAAAGTCGAATAATTTATGTTGATAAGTTTAACTATTTTCCATAGACTTAATATACGTTCTCAATGCAGCTTCTCCTTACTAGGACCTAGACATGTATATTGAAACTTTGAAGATGATTCTAGACATGGCAAAATCCTTAGTATTAAAAAGTTGGAGAAACATATAGAAATAGAGTTGAGAAATGAAATTTGAGTTTCATGCTGAAAATATTGACATGTGTGTCAAGTACTGACATATGGGATCATTTTGAGGGTGATCCGAGTAAAGGGTAGAAAGTAAGAAAAATATTAGCTTTCTTCAGTTACCACGTTTGACCACTTCTGGTAAAACCAGGGGTTCTGGAGACGAGGCATTAGGCCCATGGCCCTTTAACACAAAAATAAATATAAAATATGGATTTACCCTTGCTCACGAGAGCCTATAGATGCAAATGGTTTAAGGTTGTTTTGGCAATCTCACTGTTATTACTGTCAGAAATAATGCTTGTCCTGAATCAGGGACATTCTACCCGACGCCACTGGACAGCAATTAAGTAGCTCTTGAAAAAGATATGTAATGCATCTCCAGTAATGGTCATCTCCAAACAAAAGTGAATTGGCTCAAGTGTGTAAGATCTATATGTAGCTTTGAGCTTTACAAACAATTTCACCAATGCTATTTTATACAAGATCCTTCAAACCACCTGCATAAATAATCAGAAGTAGATGTTAGATGTAGTGCTGTTCACTCCAACTCTGATAAACAATCTCCAAGACTCATCCTCTTTGCATCCGCTTCGCATTACTCCTAGAAATTTAAAAAACATTATTTATAAACCATCTGCATATAAGTGTTGATCTTTTCAATGACAACAGGTTTATGTCTGGAAAGCAAACCACTCCATGTGGGTAGAACTAACACATCTGAGGTAAAACATGCCCTTGCAGGTGCCGATCAAAACACTTTACCCATGTTACCATGTTGTTACATGTTTCTTTAGCTCAATTTGTAAGTATAAAGACACTCGTATAAAACTCGTGTCCAAGCCAGTTTACTAATTTCTTGTATTTGTGGTGGTCTTTCTTTCTTCAGGTTTGGTATTTCCGAAGACTTGACATCCCTAATTACCTTCCGGGAGTATTATTGGCTGCCTACAGTGAAAATAGAGATGGAGCGGTGAGTATCATTTGGTATTTAGGGATATCAAAACTTATGTCATCTTAAGAATAATGTTTTTGAGTAGCATCTTAGAGAATTACAAAATTAAATGTGAAGTGAATGTAAAGCTTTGTTTGGTTAACTTGTTTTGATGATTCTGTGAATCTTGTTTTGTAGGATACTATTCAATGCCCCAAATGAGTTAAAACTTGTGTATCTGTGAGTTAAGCTTTTCTTTTGGTTGGAACCCACTTCTGGCCTCTTGGTCTCCTCTCCCATAGTCACTATGGGGGAGTTTGTATGCATCTTTTGTTGTTCATTATGGAAGTAAAGTTTTGATTTGATTTGATGTGCCATTAGATATCGGGAGCACGTAAGATTGGTGCAAGTATTTTTGTATCTTGAAACTGATACCAACAGTAAGTATATAATACCAAAGTGGTTATCAAGGATTAGAAAATTAGCAACTCCAGCACAGCAATGCCTCACTGGTGTAGTAGTTAGGTAGCTATAGCATTGTGTTACAGTGGTCTTGGTAGAAACCCACTTTAGCTTCTTTAATTAATTAAACCTTTTGCATGATTTTTTTTTTATGGATTTAGAAAGAAAAAAAAAAATTTTGAGAGAAAAACAAATAGCTGCCATGTGCGATTGGTACAGAAGACCTGCTCCTGGAAAACACATTGAGTGGTCAGAAACTGCAGAATCAGCCCACAGTCAGTCAGCTTCCGATTTAGAAAATTACACCATCGGGTTTTGAGTATGATTATGATACTCAAGAACGTACCAGGTCAATTCATGTTGTTGAAATTTCATGTACCACCTTTATGAACGTGTCCGGGGTGGATTGAGCATATCTTAAGTGTGAATAGTACAACAGTATTCATCCGTTATATGTGTGTTTAGTTTGTCAGAGTTATTTACTATTTATTAGCCTGCTGAGTTCGTGAAAATGCCCCTATTATGAGTTGCTTTAATTAAACATGCTGGGCCTTTATAATTACAATAATGGGTCACAGATATGCGTCACCATTTCAAAGTGCACAGGACATGATTTTAAGCAGATTGTTAACGCACTCGCCAGAGTTTTCAGCCAGTACGCACTGTCATCTACATCGTGAATAGGCCTACCTAAATCCCAGGGCACCTTAATAGCACAGGGCTTAATTAGAACTTTCAATATTCAAATATTATATATGTTTTCTCCTCTCTTTCTCCTCTCATAGTCGGCGTTCCATGACCCGGCCTCGCATGCAGAGCCTAGACAAGAAAAGCAAGTGCTCCAGTTTTGCCTTCAGTGTGCGCAGGATAACGGCACTGTTACCCCCCCTCCTCGCAAGGACCGAGACCCTGAACCCATATCAGTGCAGTATCTTAGTCCCTTGGTGCTCCAGTTAAAGAGGTGGAGAATGGATTGAAAACGAGGGTGAGTTCTGTGCCTCCGAAGCCAGGAATTTGTCACCCAACATCCAATTCTTTCTGGACTCTTTAAGTTATCTCAGTTTATTTGTTTTTGTGTATCACCCTAAGGCAGGAAGACACAGAGGGATCACTTTGTCCACTGTTTTGTGATGTGTTGTTGTTGTTGATGTCGTGAGGTCTGCTGTTGTGAAAAAGGGGAAATTGCTGTAATATCCTTCAACGTGATGGATTTTTAAACCAAACTTGGGGTTTACAGGTGTGAACATGGCATCCCCCATTTGTGAGGTCAAAGGTCACATACCATGTCAAAGGTCATGTGAGGTCAAGTTTGTAATCTTCTTATAATATTATAAAAAAAGAAAAATTGACCTCAATTTGAAAAGTTGAAGTTTAATTGGAACCAAACTGGATGCAAACCTCATTGTTTAGGTCCAAGGGTCACATATCAAGGTCAAAGGTCATGTAAGGCCTCATTTATAAACGCGACAGCAGGCGACATAAGCAGTTCGAGGACTTTTGTGTATTGCTTTTAATTCACGCAATCATTTGGCATTAATTAATATAACCCTTTGCACCACCTACTTTGTACATTAATGTGCTTTATTCTTTTAACAGAATAAAGACATGATCAAAGTGATCATTATATTTGAGAAGTTTAACTATTCCTAGACTTAATATAAGTTCTCATGCAAGTTTCTCCTTACGAGGACCTAGAACATTGATATTAAACTTGGAAGGGGATCTAGCCATGGAAAAAATCCTGAGATTTTAAAAAGTTGGAGAAAAAAATCTTAGTAGGAATAAGGTGGAGAACATGAAATGAGTTCATGCTTGAAACTATATTGAAATGTGTGTCAATTAGACAGATGGATCATTTTAGTTTATTCGGGTGATCCGAGAGTAAGGGTAAAAAGTAGTAAAAAATATTAGCTTTCTTTCAGTTACCCAACGTTTTGACCACTTCTGGTTTAAAATCAGGGGTTCTGGAGACGAGGACTATTGGAACATGGCCCTTTAACACCAAAAAATAAATATAAAACTATGGATTTACACTTGCATCCAGAGAGACCTAGTAGAGCAAATGGTTAGGTTGTTTGCAAATCTCACTGTTATTACTGGTCAGAATATGATTGTCCTGAATCAGGGAACATATCTAACGACGCCACTGGGACCAAATAAGTAGCTCTGAAAAAGATATGTAATGCATCTCCAGTATGGTCATCTCCAAACCAAAGTTCGATGGCTCAAAGTGTGTGTAAGATCTAGATGTAGATTTGAGCTTTACAAAAACAATTGCACCATGCTATTATACAAGAGACTTACAACCCTGCATAAATATCAAGAATTAGATGATAGATGTAGTGCTATTCATTCGACCTCTGATAACACTCTACAAGACTCATCCTCTTTGTCTCCGCTTCGATTTACTCCTAAGAAAAATTTAAAACAATTGATTGATAAACCATCTCAATATAAAAAGTGTGATCTATGTCATAAAAATCAGGTTTTGTATTGGAAAGCAAACCACTCCATGTGGGTAGAAAAACACATCGGATGGTAGGTTAAAACAATTGCCTTGCAGTCCGATCTCAAAACACTTGACCAATGTTACCATGTTGTTACATGTTTCTTTAGTCAATTGAAAGTATAAAAGACAATCGGTATTCTAAAACTCGTGTGTTCAAGCAAGTTTATATTTACTTGTATTTGTGTGGTCTTTAGGTTCTTCAGGTTTGGTATTTCGAAAAGATTGACATCCAATACCTTCGGATATTATGGCGCCTACAGGAAAATAGAGATGAGCTGGTGAGTATCATTCGGTTATTTAGGGATATCAAAAACTTATGATCTAAGAATTGTTTTAGTAGATCTTCAAGAATTACAAAATTTAAATGTGAAGTGAACTTAAGAATTAATGTTTTTATAGCAGTGTCTTGTATGTGTTGTTAGTTGAAGCTTTGTTTGGTTAACTTGTTTTGATGCTTCTCTGAATCTGGTTTGAGGATAATATTCAATGCCCCAAACTGAGTTAAAAAACTGTGCTGTGTGAGTTAGCTTTTATTTTGGTTGGAACCCACTTCTGGCCTCTTGGTATCCTCTCCCATAGTTCAATATGGGGGAGTTTGTAGCATTCTTGTTGTTCATTATGAAAGTAAACGTTTTGATTGGATTTGATGCGCCATTAGATATCGGCGAGCACGTTAAGATTGGGGCACGGCATTTTTGTCCTTACCTATGATAATGTTTTTATTACCCAATTTTAAATGTTACAATACATATTAATATTATAAATATCTCGGCATGTTGGTCAATCATTGTGCCAAAGTCCGATAATTTGAAAGTTTTCAAATATAACCTTGTTGCTAGGGTCTGCTCTTCATTTAACGCTTGCTTGTAAAAAGACTGGTTAAAATGACCAAAACCAAAAATAGACCGAAGACGAGCCAAGTCCCCCAGCCAAAATAGTCTCACACTTTATGGTGCATTGCAGTTACACTGCAACACTAACACGTGGACCAAAATCAATCTTTTGCAGGGGCTAATCGCTCATTCGGACAAACCATCTTGTTTGTAAAAAATCAATATACACAGTTCTTGGTGGTACCACACAGTGGACTATTGAAATTCAGAAACGGCACCTTTTGGTTTGGGGTTTTTGCGTGGCCCACTATGAAGCATTGTTTTTTTATTCTCAAAGTCCATTTGGTCCATCCTGTTGATGTAATGGTTGCATTTCTTAGGATGGCCGATATCACAATTTCTTCAAATGCTATTGGTAATGAATTGAGATTAACCCTTATTTATTTTGCTTGAAATAAGTACATTTATTTTACAATGGGTTGTAATACTATTGCACAAAGAAATGCCGTAATAATGAGATAAAGTTGAACAACAAATTTTCGGGCTTCACTCATCAGGTTGAGATAGTGAGATTTGTCCAAATAACATAAACAGGAGCGGGTTAAAATATCTTTTGCTCCAATGGTAGGAGGACAATCTGGTTGTATAAGTAATGTACAATGCTCTTGATTGGAAATAGTAACAAAATGGCGAGCAGAAACGGAGTTTATTGATCAGTCCAAAGCAAAAAGGGTAGAGGGGTGGGGAGCATAGAAATCAAGTTAAACTTTGATTTGTTTTAAGTTGACTCATTAAACTAAAGCAGGGGCCAGTGGGGCAATTCAATTGTCTTAGAAAACCAACTCAAGCTGAATAACGGCCAGATGGAATTAACCTTTTACAATTACCCATAACATCAAAGGAAAAAATCTTTTCAAAAAAAACCCCAAGGGGTTTTTTTTAAATAATACTTAATTTTCATTCTGTTCTTTAATGGAATCAGAGTCTAATACAAATTGATTAACTACAAGGAATACTTTAACATTATTTAGTGCAAGACCTAGGAATCATCTACATTGTTCAGGCACCTTTTAGTATCACAAAAGACACATGAGCTAGTAAAATCTCAATTCCCTTGGCACAGTTCAGTAGTAGATTGCATTTACCAATATATTTAGAAAATACACCCCTGTATTTTGGGTATGTATATGCTACCCAGGATTACACAAGGTCAGTTCATGTCAATGTATATACACGTTCAACCCACTGAAACTTGGGTCCTTGGTGGATGAGCATTATGTAAACCATAGTGAAATGGACATATGTTGATGGAGTTTTCATACTGATTTGCTGACTTTTACAATACTGATCTGCAGAGGCAAAATCAAAAGAAAGTAACATCAACGTGTCAACAGTTTCTTTGCTGTATATAATACCCAAACACTCAGAGGGGAATTTAAAGGTGCAACAAGAGATTTTGGGCACCCAATATTGGTCAAAATAGGAATTTTTATAGAGTAGGCTCATAGATTCCTTACCTGGTTTGGCTACAGAACATGTGTTAAAAAGAGCGGAAAAGGAGATTTTTATTTGCTTATATTTCAATAAAAAAACATAGGCTGAATTTCGTATTGGCTCCTATACGAAATAGAAATTTCACAATTTGTACCAAAGAACATTCTCCGCTTAATTCCTTTTCAGTGGGGATGATTTCTGAGGGAATGCTTTACATCACGGCAAACATCAGTACTTTCGATTTTTTTAGGGATACCTGATATTGAAAGCTCTCGTTGACCTTTAAATAACAGAACACCTTGTAATACCATCAATTGCCCTGCTTGTATTCAATTCTGCAACATCAAGGTTTTTTAAAAGTTCAACAATAGAAAAGTCAATTAACCCCCATGACTGACTTCCATTCTTAATTCCAAATGATTCCAATGACTCTTAATTCCAAGAAGTCAACTGTAAATAATACTCTTTACTGTGATGTTATATTACGCCCCCACTAATTGTAGTGGGGTTTGAGTCACATCGACTATTTGGGAAGTACAGACAATACGGAAGTGCCCTGGTCGTGAACCATAACATTATATACATACGTTTTTTGTTAAGACACGACCATGTGAGATCATCGTCTGAAGATCGGTACCTCGTAAAGGGTCAGTGATTCGTAAGTGATTGTATACCGAGAAACTCAGAGTAACGGTTGCCTTTCCAAAGGTCTATACTTGAAATTATATCTTTTGCTTCCGACCAAGAAAATATGGCTTTTTTTTTTCTGGAAGGGCCCAAACCCTGACAGTTTAGTTGCAGTATAATCAAGCTCATAATTTTGTAACATGCATTCTGATTTTTGGCAAACATTCTCATTCTCTGTTAACAAAGGCAAAACATATGGCAATTAAGATTTCTGTTTTTAGCCTTCAATGAACATTTGACTTGTCTCATCTTAGACTAATTTGTAAAAGTGAGCAATTTATATAACCGCTCTTCCATGGAACATAAGTTATGACACATTTTTAATAATTTACATAACCAGACGAAGCAGACACACTGTGAGGCGAGCTTAATCAGCGCCAAGTCCGCAACAGTAAACACAACCAAATGCACAGATCTGGGAACTTAATGGTTTATTGCTTTTATCTAGATGAGCATCAAGTAGAAGTGGTAATATTAAAGTGCATTTCGTGATCTAAGCCCCTTCTGTTTTATTCATTTTCGCTAGATATCCTTGAGAAAAGCTTATTGAGCAAGTTTTTAGCTGATCCCTACTTTGGGGGCCTGGTTTTGTGTTATGAGCAAATGCTCGTTCCCACGGTCCCATAATCAACACACAAAAAAACAATCAAAAAAAAATAGCTATAAATTTCGTCCTTTACTACAAAAAAATACAGAAATCGAAAGAATTCTTACAACACTACCGAATTTGTGGCACGTAAGATTTGGGCATCCATGGATTACAATGTTAACGGTTCAGAATCATGAAAATCCAACTTTTTGTGAGGAAAGTCGGGGACGAGGCTGTGATCACGAAAGCCCCGTAATTCTTGACAAAAAATACTCGCACAAATCCACCGAAGTGCTCAGGGCACCGCTGTGGGTCGCCTTAGGCTACTACAACACAACTAGTAAATCCAGAACGACAGGAGCCTTGAGGGAAGAAGTCCGATTTTAAGATACATGAGGAAACCAAAGTTCTCGGAGAAAACCTGCGAGGACGGTATGGATTGGCAACCAAATTCAACTTCGACACAGGCTCCGCAGGGATTGAACCCGGGCCGCATTGGAAAGGCTGGCTGGTGTAGTAGTCAAGAATTCCCAGTATATGTACCGGATTCATTCTAGCAAGTGACTGCCACTTGGAGCTGTTTCTTTTACAGCTGCAGTTATTGTAAGAAACCTGAGGTTATTAGGGGTTTTTGTATCCCCATTTGTTTTTAAATGATCAAATATTTCAATTAAGATTAATTAGTGGATTCGTGAATATGAAGAGGATATCTGTATGAATGGTTGTGTATGCCTGATGAATTATTACCCATTCTTTTCTGAATATCATTCATAAATTACAAGTACATTTGTCTAAACTCGAGCAATTCCGAGTATATCTAAATTCATCTTCAATTGCATGCTTTGCGAACCTCACTTTGCACCTTCACATTGCCATGCATAATATTTGGTTTATAGTGTCACTTGGCCATGACTTTGCCTGTCTCGACAATCGCATATCAGGGTTACAAACAGAAGGACTTAACTCCGCACTGAAAGAAATATTAAAGAATTTCTTTCATTCTGCTACTACTGCTTTGTGTAGAAATGTGATGTTAATATTTTCTACTAACAAATCTATTCATTACTCAAAATGTACACATCTCATAAAGCTTCCATGTAAGCAACCATTATATAAACTTTAGTAAACAAAGAACATTTTTAATTATGAACACAAAGTAAAGAAATTCTTATATTTTCTTTCAGGGCTGAGTTACGTCTTTCTGTTTGTCCACCCGCCGATAGATCCATTGGGAGGGCGGCTGGTGTAGTGGCTTATCCACTCGCCCTGCTTCTAAAATCGGACTTCTTCCCGAACGCCTTCCTTGTCATTCTGGATTTACTTGTTGTGTTGTAGCAGCCTAAGGGTCCACAGCGGGCCCTGAGCATTGGGTGGATATTGTCGCGCGTTATAAAAAATTCAAAAATTATTATTATTGTACGGACCAGCACCGTTTGACCACTCGATACAATATTGGTGGATGGACATAGCTTGTACTTATGTGAGGGTCAGTTTCTTTTAACCACTGCATGAACCAATAAATCCTTGACAAAAGTTTTCTTCTTGTAATGCCTGGCTTTTTTATTCCGTTGGTGTATGGTGGATGTATGTTCCATTTTGGTTTGGTATGGTAGTTAGGTTTAATGGCATTTGTATGTTCCATTTTGGTAGGTTGTCAGGTAGCCGTCAAGGTCCATATGCACAAAAGAGTTAACCAGGTCTAAAGTTCGAATGGTAATTATGTCCACCAGGCAAAGAAATTTTCCCTGCAATGAACATAGTTTTCTTGCATTTTAATCTGTGAAATTTGCTAGTTACTTTATAAAGAAAAGCTGAATAACTATCAAATTTTGGACAAAATCACCAAACTAGTTTGAACTGTGTGTCCTTGCTAGTGGATCTGTAAGTCTTAACTTACAGTAGTTTTGTGTTATAGAACACTCTGTATATTTTGCGAGATCAGTTCATTAGGATATTAGTTAGGCAAACATTACAGTTGAAGGATCTCATTTTAACCTTAATAAGGACACATTGCCAATTCTCATTATAAGGGAATGTAGTTTGTTCATTTTTCAACCGTGAGTGAATTTCTATAGCAATTCTGACAGAAAAAGAGATGACAGGTTTATTTAAATAAAAAAAATAAGATAAATTTGGACCATGATGTAAAATTATAATTTTTAATATTGTAGCTTAATTTAGAGCAGTTCGAAGTGTTTTTTGTACAAGGCCATTTTTAAGTTATTGAGGTGTTGTTTGAACTTCAGAGATAAAAAAAGTAAATTTCTGCATTTATGTGATTACTGTTTTTGGGCTTATTCTGATCTTCACCCCAACCCATTGTTTTGGATGTAAACCCGTCTACAGTACCATGTGATGGTCCCAGGTGGTAGTAAGACCCATAGACAGTTGCATTTAAGTTTGTTGTTTCTTTTCTAAATTTTACAGCCAATAGGCTTTGGTTTCTTTAGAAACTATGCCAAATCAAAATGTCTTAGATTTTGCCGCTTACTAATGATAAAATTGTTCTTCTAATTGAAAACAAGCTTGATGAAATTGGCGGATAAGGATTGGGATACCAATATTGAAATGCAAAAATTATTATTTCAAAATGATAGGTCATGTTGAGGCAAACCATTTGAGGGAGGAGTTTTTGTTTCACTAACTCCTGCAGCACCACCACCAAGGTACAGCGTCTATTGGATCATTACACCGGATACAACAGAGATAGCCTGCTGAGTAACCAATCAAAATAGTGTTCTATACCTCTGGGTAAATCATACCAACATTCTTACAGAATTAATGATTGTTCATTGCGGGATAATACCTCCAAGAAACCAATAAATAGTGCTTAGTGCCAATAGATAGGCAGGTAGAAGGGGGGGGTAATGTTACTTCCCACAATGCATGTCTTCCAATACGATATTTGCACTGGTTGTCACATGACAAAAAGTGCTAAATGCAAAGATGGGAATGAGCTCTGTTTTAGTACTTTGTGTCACTATAAATTCATGTGACACCAGTGAAAAATTGTATTGGAAGAAAGCCTTGGGGAGAATACTATACCTCCTCTTGGCAGGTAGTGCCAATGTAAAAAAATTATTAAAAGAAGTGAATTGTGGGAAGAGCACTACACCTCCTCTTGGCGGTTAGTGCCCAGGGGTTAGAAACAACCAATGTTAACAAACGCTTCCATTGTTAAGAAATGAGGCAATGTGCCTTAAGAAATGTAGTATTATCGCTTTAATACATTTAATTTTCATTGGCATAACTGTCTTTCTCTCTTTCTTCTAAGGAGATAGCGACATTCTTGCCAACGACAATATCGTTTTGTGAAGATCAAACGTATTGGGGACAAATGAGTTAACGGGGAATGGTCTTACCCATGTAATTTTGTGGTGTCACTGGATCAGGTCTGCCACACAGACGTTAAATGAGGCCATCAAACGTTCCAAAAAAGGTGACAATTCCTTCGTTTTCGATTTGAGACTTTATTATTGTTATTTTTGGTAGGTGTGCCAGTGGTCGGTGTAGCGTAGGGGCCAGAATAATAAACGGTCAAGGTGTCACATGGAATGTTAAAATTCAAGTGTTGCCAAGAGAAACTACAGCACCCAATGGGGTGTATTTTAAAAGATTTCAAACCTGTCAGTATTTTGCCAATATTCAAAATTCAATTTCATTTGTTATCCCCGGCTGAAAAGGAAGTAGGGAGATATTGTGATAGCGCAGTCCGTATGTATGGTATATAGGTATGTATGTGCATAGTGGGTTCCAGTCTCTGGTTAGGTTTTCGTTTTTCATGTTCTCTTTGAAAAGTTTAAGTATGATTTAAACCAGACTTGGGGTAAGGTGCAATAGGGGTTCCTTCATATGTGGATAAGTCAAAGGTCATGGACCAAGGTCATCTGAGGTATGTTCAAGACTGTCATCTTGCCGGGAGATGGCGCAAGTTTAATTGCAGTATTTTTATTTTTCTGCATACAAGGCTGGTAAACATAAAATAACAGAATTAGCTTTTAACTGCTAAAATATTTCTATAGTGCAGAAATGATGGTTAGTGTATTAGCAATGAGATAATAAACAATGGTTTGGAAAATCGTTATTCCTTTTGTTTGTGAAGCTTCCAAATTTGCTATTTTATGCATTTTCATATTTGTCCAAAAGCTGTAAACTTCTAAAATCCGGGGGGGGTGGGGGGGGGTAAATTCCTGGTCGATGTTGTTACACTAATCAATTTTTATTTTAGCCATATTGGTGGAAGTCATTAGTTTTTGATCAAATAGTAGAAACAATTCATTTGATGCTTAAGGATCAGTTCCTCCTCCTCTTTCTCCTCATCGGGAAATGTGTCATTTAACTCGATGAGGCTCGACGCAAGATGCCTATTTCATAGGAAGCCTGCCCTTGTTGAGTATGGTATAGTAAAAACAGTCATGGTTGCTATGGTAGCTTATGATTTATTTTGTCTCATGCGACGGGGCCCCTGGCAATCAGGATGCAAAGCCTAATAAAAATTATTCAATTTTCAAAATGCAATTTGCGTCATGCATCATGGAACACACTTATGATTTAATCTCTGATTGGCAATCCAATAGCCTTGTTAACCCTGAAAAATTGGTTTGTATATGATAAATGGGTGAGTTGTGTGGCACCAGGACACATAGAAAAGGCTTTAGCATACATATTTATGCCATGTTTTTAAGTTTACCCATGTATTTAACGGCTCCAGAGAAAGTTTCACATTCGAGAAGTAAAAGTCCGGCCAATTCCTACAGAACTTTGGTCATAGATATCCCTTGGGAACCTATAGGAATATTAAAGGCCGACTCAGAGATTTTGAAATAGAAATTTGTTGTGTATCTTATATTTGAAAAATGAGTCAACTTAGACACTAAAGATAGTCATCTGAACGCTCAATTCCAAAGGTGAGATGATGGGATTTTCATTTGATGCGCAGTAACACATTTATGTTTATACTATAAAAGTTCCAGACGGATCTGGATTTATAACAAAGTTGTGAGTTTTACCCTTGTAGCGAGGGTGTTTAGTCTGATGGGGGAATCTCGATTTCGTATGTGTGACGAATATCAGGGGCTTCATTTTTGATCGTACGTCTATGAAATTTGGTAGTGGGTAGGGATGGATATGGGACAAGTCTTGATAGAGCAATGTCCAGAATCGGGGGTGGTTTGGCGCTCGGAGCGTTTTCGGACTTTGGATCTTTTAGAATTGGAGGAAATTGGTAAATTCCGGTGATGTTAGAAATATGCCGCCGTGGCATTGCATTGAGAGTTAAGCCCTGCCGAGGGTATGGCATTTGGCCAAGAATTCTCGTTGTGTTCTTCCTGGTTCTATTAGGACACCGCGATTCCCGCTCCTTTGTGGGTATGCCTATTATATGAATGGTGTTTGTAAGTTCCGTCTATTCAAGGGTATCACAAAAATAATAACCTCGACAAATCTTCTCTGCAATAATACGGCGGTCTTTCCATATTTCCCAACGGTGTATAGTCTGTGTCACAGACCCGAAAGTACACTGCAATATGATGGGCGCGGGCGAACATCAAACATTTTTCCCACGGTGAAGGCACTATAGGCGAGCTAATTTAATATGCCGATCTTACTCCCCGCACGCGTAGTTTTTTGTTTTTTTCATGGGAGGGTTTGGATTCATGCAAATGGCCTAGCCGTCTGTATGCACGGAGCTGAGGTTTGTCATTAGAACAAAGTCAAACGGGAGTCAAAAGTGCACAGAGTGATACAGCGATGGCATCATACCCCATTGCCTAGGTACGCATTGTATAGTTATTACTTCTGACCACATGTATGACTTTTAGCATGTTGCA
>JAMKCH010062813.1:0-18101 GCA_023653785.1 Ophioderma brevispina
TTTGCTTTTGGCAAGAGCAAGTTTAACTTCATTTTAGGAATCACGCGAGTCATCGGTTTCATTCACCTGCTACGTTTTTGGAAATTTCATAGTAATATTCAATATCATTTTAAAAATTCAAGAGAGAAGTGGGCTGCTGTATGTATACATCGAGGATAAAGTGTATGTAACCACGAAAACAACTCAGATAATGAAATATATGATATCAAGTATTTTTGTGGGTCAAATTTTGACCTGCGTCATCCTGCTTAAAAAAAAAGATTTCACAATGAATTGATGAGTGATGTGGAATAAAGAACATTGTTTGGTGGCAGTAATAACATTCTGATTTAAGATTCGATGTCCCATTATAGCCCCTCAACTATGGCAATCTGGCTGTGTAAAGGAAAGCGATCATAACGATCCGGTTCCAAAACAACCGCAACACTTGGTGGCATGCACCATACGTTTAACAAAAGCACATGACGACTTATTATTTGTTGTAATGTAATATGGACTGTTTTGGCTAATACCCTTGAAAAGTTTCATAAAGGAGAGTTAATAGTTTTTTAAGATATGACCCCAACAATTAAGTAACCCGCAGAACCCATTTTTCCAAATGAGGAGCTGGTAACCACAAGACTGGCAATGAAGACTATGGCAAATACAATATTGATTCAATCAACATTTACTTGCCCAAATTTCTTGCAGAACAACTTCTACTTGCTCAAATAGGCATTTACATACTTATTACCTAACTGCATATTGATAAAACATCAATTTATTGGTGATAAAAATACGTTTCAAGACGATCTAAAACTATGGTAAGTCATGACAAACTCCACATTGCATAAAATGATAAATGGCGTTAGGCTGCAACTTGCTTGTTATGAAAATATTGTTACCTTCTCACTTTATGAAAGTAAAACCTATGTTTTCACACAAAACTCAATCACAATTCAGTATATTCCATTCTTGTCCATTAAATTTTGGGTTAACATCACTGTGTGCCGTCACAAAACTGATGATGAATGATAGCTCTAATCCAATGCTGAGCTTGATTGGACAATATCCCAACTGATTTTCCCCGGCCCTTCTTTTTCCATAGCGCCTTGCCTACTTATAGAGGCGCTATATAAATCTCATTATGATTATTATTATTGTTTCATTGCCAATGGTAACATTCATAATTAAATATCTGTTGCAGTAGCTGTCTGGGGGGAAAAAAAAAGGAAATGGTGGTTAGACTTAGAGATTCATATTGGTGTTTCTGGGTGCAAAACGTAATACATTGCCGTAGTTGTATAGTTAAGGGGGAGGGGGTATGTGGTCGAATCATGACTTCGAAATGATTTTTCTTATTTTCCTAAATAGTGGCATATACATGTATACATCATATGTGAGCCCGTGTCACAAGTTTTTAAAATCCTGAACATTTTGCTCTGGTTTCATGGTAACCACGTACTGTCCTCTGATTGGCAAACCTAGACCGATGTACTAATACCAAACATGTCTCTGGGACGAAACAGAGGTATTTACTAGTGCAGGAGTAAATACGCCAGTGAACCTGAGCCGAATTTTTAATCCGGTTGCCATGGCACCCGGTAATCGACCAATCGCATTATTTCATGGCGTAAATTTGAATTTGGAACACAATTTTGAAATCGGGCCTTCATGTTTCACTCGGCCTGTATTTGCTTAATAGTGTCCAAATTTCATGTTCATAGCATGTAGCTTCGTAGTTACGTTCGTTCTTCGTTTTTTTGGATGTTTGCGTCTTTTAACGAAACGAGTTAAAGGCCTCGAAACATTTAGGAGAGCAAAATTGAGCGCTTTTTTTTGATGTGAAATATGGAATTATTGTTTTAAATTTCATTTATACTGAATTACTCATAATTATTAATGAGAGAATCATCGAATAGTGCAACCATTGTCCTGTTTATTAATTTTTTAATAATTTTCTTAAATATCGCAGGGTGAGAAACAATAATACATAAAAATCACCTACACGGTGACATTTAATTACTTAAATTATGGAAAGGATAAATATGAAAAAATTTTTTACTTAACTTAGCCCAAATAAATGTGTTAATCGTCATAAATTATCTTTTAAAAATCTCTTAACTATAACCCCTTGAAATTTTTCACATGATAAAATATAGGAATATGCATTTTTGGCATTTTGCGTACATTTTACTTTGATCAGCTATATCTCGGGAACCGAATGTCAATTGCGATCGAATAAAAGCATTTTGGTTAGATACAATCTCACAATTTAGCCATTGCATTATCTCTTTTTCTGGATTGGACAATTGTTTGTATCCTAATTCAACCCCATACCCCCCCCCCCTGTAAGACGCCTCAATTTGGTTTACATGGGTCCTGCGGTTACTTATTTCCGGGGGCATATCTTAAAAATTATTGACTCACCTTTTATGAACTTTTCAGGAAGATTAGCTAACAGTCCATCGTACCTTGCAACAGGAATACATGCTTCTGTCAAAACGTTATGGCTCCTGTCCACCAAGTTTGCGTTTTTTTTTTGGGGCACACGGTATAATCTACGCCATTATTTAGTTCTTAAAATTTGGTCACAGGTAAAGACCTTTTGCTTAAATTGATACAGTAGTTATTTTAGCATACGATTTGTTACACATGTTCGGTAGACGTATCACTGTGTAAGGGTGGTGGATGTATTAAATGACCACTTTGTAATGGCTGCGATATGCAACGCTACTCTAGATTGAATTTAAAATTAAATATTTCCCCGCGCCATTTTATGGGCAAAACACGTTTATCTCTAAAATCGGCCTTTTAGAATATATAACTTTAAAGATCAAATTTCATTTTCCTCTACATTTAAAGTTAGGTGAATTGACTATATTCTCTTCTTGCGTTGAGGCAGCAGCTAATGTGTTGTAAACGTTGAGTCAGCTCACTGTTGATGGTTGGGGTTTGAGATATCGGTATCCACCGCTGACCGAAAGTTCCGGCACTCATTGAGAATGTGGTCCGCAGTCTATGTTGGAGAACCACATTGGCAGCCTGGCGATGCCGCAGCCCCCATCGTGCATGGCTATTGAAGCGACCGACTCCAGTGCGAAAACTGTTTAAGGTGACCACATTCCTTGCGTGTGAGATTGCGTGCCAGTGTGGGTTATTTCTGCTCTTAAGATGTCTGTAATATGTTGAATGGGGAACTGGAGAGTTTTAGTCCCTGTCGGCGCTGGCTGCAAAGGTCATAATAAGACTTTGTGAACTGAAAACAGGGGCCCCATTTTCCCCGGAAATAACTTTATCTCAAAAAGTAACACATTTCGAGTTTCAGATAATATAATACTTGTTTGTTCAGTACCCAAGAAATGTCTAAACTCAATAAACGCTTTCATCTCCACTTTAGAAATCGATTTTTTTTTTCAATTGAGTGACGATAGGATGTCCAAAATTCCAAGATTCAGAACTTTTTCTCTGAACAATAAATCGATCATGCAAGTGTTTATTCTGACAGTACAAGTCACCTTGGAATTTCAAAAGCTGAAAACTATGATGATTTTTTTTAACGCTACAAAAGTACTAATTTGGGTATCTATGCTTTCAAGACTTTATTGTCTTTCAGATTCGTTTCCGATACATTTCATTTGATACAGTTTACGATTACTATGAAAGCTCTTACATAACGCGTTTTCAAGATGACTGCTACGTCGGTTTTATATATACACCCTGTCTTTAACGGTAAGTCTACTATGTTTCTGTCAATGATTCGTATTTTGCTTAGATTTAGACGAGTGCATATATGCAAATAAGTCCCACAGCGCCAACATATTGCAACAATAGATTCCTTAAACACAATTTGTATTAATTTGACATTTGGAATAACATATAAAAATTTAAGGGAAGCTACCAAACGGAAAGTAGTGGAATAGGGGAAAGGATTAACACATGGGTCAAAAATGAAAAGGGTCAGAATTTGTGAAAAAGTAACAGCTAAATGTTCTTCACGTTTCAAACGATTTTAAAAAGTATAGGTGTGCCATATCTGTGGGTTGGAGTTTGAGGAATCTACCAAACGGGAAAATAGTGGAATAGGGGAAAGGATTTACACATGGGTCAAAAATTGAAAAAGGGTCAGAATGTATTAAAAGGACACCAAAATGTTCATTCAGTTCATGATTAAAAAGTAAGTTGCCCTATCTGTGGGTTGTAGTTGATAGCTCTATGGCAAAATGTCCTCAAGGTCCACAACAGCGGGGAAACATTTTAAATCCATTGCATGTTTAAAAATGGCCCGTTCAAATTGTTCGTCTAGTTGTACATATAACTTGTCTATGACATGTGTTATTTAATTAGAAGGCAAAATATGGTCGGTCTGTATTGGGCCTATCGGAGGTTACAAGCCAAAGGTGGGAGAATCACCGTTTTTTAACAACAATCGGACCATGTTAAATTTTACGACCTTGTACTATTTGCATTACCTATTGCTACCAAAACTATAGGTCAACAGATGAAAAATGGTATATATTTGACGTTTTGAACGTTAATTCAATTTTACCTCTGCCACAAACTTTCGCATCGTTATTTCTCCACTCCCCATTGTAGAGATTGTTCTTAATTTTTTCCCTATGTGATTCCTGCTAGAAAATAACTACCAAAAGCAGTTATAAACCTGTTTGTTGAGATTTGTGTCAAAACATAAACTTCCACCACCTAATTCTGCTTCAGTTCGTGAGTGTCATGAAGTTTTCTGATGAATATGGTGGACGTATTTGCAAGTGTATAGCGATATGCGTTGTTTCTGGAATGGTTGTGTAAGCCATTGAAATATGATTGGTCCATACGTGAAAAAGTATTGTGGTTACTCCTTCATGTAATATCTGCAGTAAATAATCAATAGAAACGATTATGACATGCTTGAAATTGAATGGGCTTAGATTCTTTATTCGTTATAGGAGATGAGCTTTTTGGCAAATTTTGCGTACAAACTACTTTACTTTGATCAGCTATATGTCGGGAACCGAATGTCCAATTGCGATCGATAAAAACGCATTTTGTAGATTCAATCTACAACCCTTTAGCCATTGCATTATCTCATTTTCGGATTAGGACATTTTTTTATCCTATTCGCCCCCTACCCCCCGCCCCCTAATCCGCCTCAATTTGGTTAATGGGTCCTGCAGGTTACTTGATTCCGGGGTCTAATGCTTAAAAATTATTGCCTCTACTTATGAACTTTTCATGAATATTAGCTAACAGTCCCATCTACCTTGCAAACTCAGGAATAACATGCTTCTTTTCAAACTATGGCCGCCTGCCACCAAGTGTTGCGTTTTTTTTTGGGACACACGGTATCATCTAAAGCATTATAATTAATTCTTAAATTTCACAGGATAAAAGAAAACATTTGCCTTAAAAGTTGTACAGATTATTTTACATCCAATTTGTTAACCATGTTCTGTAGACATCCAGTGTAGAGTGGTGATGTATTAAAATGACCACTTGTAATGGCTGCGATATGCAAACGCTTCTCTCAGAGTTAGATTTAAATTAGAAAGTTCCCCGCGGCCCAGTTTTAGGCAAACTACGGGTATCTCTAAAATCGTCCTTTTAAGATAATATAACTTTAAATCAATTTTTGCATTTTCCCGTCTACATTAAGTGTGATGGACTATATTCTCGTTCTTGCGTATAGGCCCACTAAATTTGTTGTAAACGTTGGAGTCAGCTCACTTTGCATGTGGGGTTTGAGAAATCTGTATCCACCGGCGGACGAAAGGTACGGGCACTCATTGGAATGTGATGCCGCAATCTGTATGATGGAGAACCACATTGGCAGTCTGGCGATGGCCGCAGCCCCCTCGGTGCATATTGCTATTGAAGCTACCGACTCCTGTGCGAATCTGGTTAAGGTGACCCTTCCGTTGCTTGGGAGATTGCTGCCGGTGTATTCTGTCTTAATGTCTGTAGATGTTATGGGGACTGGCGAGTTAGCAGCCTGTACGGCAGAAAGTTCTATAGACTTTTATGAAATGAAAGCAGCGTCCCCAAATTGCTCGGAAATAACTTTATCTCAAAAAGTAAACATTTCGAGTTTCAGATAATATATACTGTGTGTGATACAGAAATGTCTAAACTTCCCAATAAACGTTTCATCTAAACTTTAGAAATCGATTTTTTTTTCAATTGAGTGCCGATATTGAATGTCCAATCCAAGAGCAGAATTTCTCTGAACTAATCTTCATGCCATGTTAGTCTGACATAATTCACCTTGAATTTCAAAGCTAAATCTATGATGATTTGTTTTAAAAACGCTACAAGTACTATTTGGTATCTCTTCTTTCACAGCTTTCATTTCTTCAGATAGCGTTTTCCTGATCATTTCATTTTGTAGGCAGTGCGATTACTATTAAGCGCTTTACATAACGCGTTCAAGATGACACTGCTCGTCGGTTGATATATACACCTCTAGTACTTTAACGTACGTTCTACTAGTTTTTTTCTGTCAATGATTCGTATTTTGGCCTTTAGATTTAGACGATTGCAATATTCAACTAAGGTCCCACAAAGCGCCCGCCAACATAAATTGCAACAAAGATTCTTAAACACAATTTGGTATTATTTTGACATTTGGATAACAAACTAAAATTCAGTGAATCTACCAGAATAAAGTATGATAGGGTAGGTAAGGATTAACACGTTGTCAACATATGAAAGGGTCAGAATTTGCAAAAAGTACCCCTAATTTTCTTCCGTTTCAATTTCAAACGATTTAAAAAGTATAGTTGCCCTATCTGTGGGTTGTAGTTTGAGGGAATCTCCAAACTAACTAGTGTCAATAGGGCAAGGACACGGGTAAAAATATGAAAAGGTCAGAATTTGTGAAAAATTAAAAAAAGCAAAAAACTAAAAAATTTTAAGATTTAAAAAGTATAGTTGCCCTATCTATGGGTTGATTTGATAGCTATAAGGCAAAATGTCCTCAAGGTCACACTGCGGGGAACATTTTAAATCCATTAGGCATCGTTTTTTTTTTTTTTAAAAATGGCGTCAAATTGTTCTTCTAGTTGTAGATAATAACAGTGTCTATGACATTGTGTGATTTAAATTAGAAGGCAAATAGGTCGGTCTTATTGGGCCTATCGGAGGTTACAAGCCCAGTTGGAAATCACCGTTTTAAAACAACTCGACCATGTTAATTTTAACGACCTTGTCCTAGTTGCAATCCTAATTGTCCCCAACCTATAGTCACAGCTGAAAAATGTATATATTTACGATTTGAATGGGGACGTTAATTAATTTTAACCTCTGCACAAACTTGCATCTTTTTATTTCTACACTCCCCATTGTAAGAGCTTTTCTTAGATTTTTTCCTATGTATTCCTGAATAATCAAATACTCCAAAGCAGTTTAAACCTTTTGGTTGATTTTGTGTCCAAAAAACTAAACTTCCACAACTATTCGGGCTTCAGGTTCGGATGTCCAAGAAGTTTTCTGATGATATGTGCACGTATTTGCAAGTTATAGGCGCTAAGCGTTTTGTCTGACTGGTGTTGTGTACCCATTGCAAGGATGTCCATACGTGAAATGTTTGTTGGTTTACTCCTTCATGTAGCTCTGCAGTAAATAATCAATATAAATCGATATGGACATGCCTGAAAGTGGAATGGGCTACTTCCTTTAGTCCGTAAGGCTGAATTTCTTTCTTTCATCCAGGATAGCGCAAGGATCCACCTATTTTAATATCGCCATTGTATTGTTTTCCCGTTTGCAACCTAACGTAAAAGTGCAGTCAAACATCGCACTTGCGAAAGTATTTTCCAGACAAGAAGAACAGCTCATCATCAGAGTAGGAATGTAACTGAACAGACACAGTGTAACAATGACATGCCTATAAAATAAGCACAGTGTTTTAGTCCGTTAAGGTTCCGAATTCATATTGTGTCAGAAAAAATAGGTCATGTACGGAAACTCCATCAATATAATATGGATTACTTATCATGAAGGAACAAATTTCGCTTTTGTGAATGCAATAAGATGGTTGCAAAGTGTTGAAAATGAAGATCATTGGGCGTATGGTGTTTAAGCAATTTATGTACGTGTTTTGGGTTTGTATGAATTATTCTCAATTAGCCATAATTAAACGTTGGTATCAAATGAGATTCAGCAATATTTTTCAATGGCATATATATATTTTACTTGTATGAATGTAATATTTACATTTTGAGAACATTCTTGTATTTTATACGTTTTTGATGGCCGAGGCGCCGTCCATAGTTTACTTTGTATCACAATAAATCTTTCTATATCCAGCAATGATATAATTTTCTACCGGGTAAACTAATGTTAACTTGTCCAAGTGTGCTATCTAGAAGACACCGGACAACAAAAGCAGCTATGAGGTAGGCATGCTCTCCTACCTGTGGCTCAGTTCAGTAGCCTTGGATTTCACACATTTAACATTCAGCAACTGACCTTTGTTCTGGGTAAATCATAATCTTATCGACTAAAAACATAGGTAGATGCTCTATAACACTGGTGATGAAAGCTATTGAACTGGCGTCCATGGCAATTGAACTTTATTATCTCATTGGAGACCACTCAGTGTTTCATGACAAATATTTACGACGAGCTGCTATAAAAGATGTATAATCAAATGTTTAGAATAACTGCATTATTATGCACGTTTAACCTGTTCATGTTCCGATATATACATTCCAAATAGCCATCTGCTTACATACATCCTACTTACATAGCGCAGCCCAGAAGGTTGATCAAACGAACGAGATCAACCAATAGTCTAAATCAGCGGAAAATTCCAGAAAAATATACTTTTGCAAAATGAATGTCTGCCGGAGACCCCCTGCTACGTGTGGCCCAAGAGGGGTGTAAATTTACTATGGGGGTCAAGTTTGAACTGCTCTAAATCAATGTTAATATCCCTCAAATTCTCCCTTAGGTACCCAGGAGTAAAAAGTCAATGGTCCTGCTTGTTGTGACTCACTTTCCAATATATTGGTAAATAGGCCTAAATGTCTTTTTTTATTCAAGAAAGGTCACACTTGCATACTTTTAACACAAACTCCTATTTACTCTAAAACTTCACGATCTCTCAGCGTTTAATTGAGGAGAATTAGTGCTTCTTGTCAAGAGCTCGCTTTAAAAGTTTAAAGGAGTTTTGTACAGGGAAGACGTTTTCTAGTATATGTACTTTCATAGATTTTGTACAACGGACGATTTTGAATGTAAGTTAGTCCTCGCAATGTAATAACAATTGCTTAAGACACCTCCCCTTCTGATCTGTTCTGCATCCCCTTAGCGCAACTATCCATGTTGCGCACTGGATATATTTTGCGCACCTGCTATCCAAAACCTGTGGTTGTCAATTCGACATGGTAAAAAGCTATAGTTCTCGCATTAAAACAGGTTAAAACTGATTGAGTCTGAGTACAGAAAAAGAAATGCGCTTGGCATTCACCAACTCACAGACATATCGCCCCCCATAATCGTTTATCATGAATGAATATTTGTCTTTTTTAGCAACCGTCTATTATTAGTGCCCATTACCAACTTACTTACTTGTTTCATGTTTACATAACACACAATTATTATTTTTGAACGTATAAAATGATTTGTCATCCCACCGATGTCGCTTTTTACTAGCCGACGGCTTACTTCAAGTGACCGACAACCCGCACCTACACATTCCATTTGTGTTCAAACATTCTAATTTAGCTGACTTTTAACCATACCCGCATATTGATTCTTCATGATAGGCAAAATTTAAATTATTTTTCCCCAAAGGCTTTGCATCGCTTCTCTGAGCTATTCTGTCTGCATTTCATTACTTTAATGCATTAACCTTGTTCATGTTTCCTAGCCATTTTTAGAGGCTTTTCATAAACCTTCATGGCTGTTTCCAACTTGATCGAATTTATTTATGTCATGTTTCCATTAAGAAAACTCGGTGTAAATAACCAGAAGCTCCATGTTTTAATACCATTGTTATTTTCATTAAAGGTGACAGACATCACAGAAGTTCAAATACGAAAGCCTCAACGGGAAAACGTTCACTATCTTTTGAATTAAAATAGAAAAAACAAAATTCATTACAGAAACACTGTGTATTATATATTTTCGTTTACCTTTTTTTTCAGTACACTAAGTCATTGAAAGCATCTGATTCCGCATTATTTTTCACATGTATCAATATGCGTTGTAGTTATCAAATATACATTTTTATCATGAAGTTTTCCATAAGTTATTCTTAGTACAAACTCAAAAAACTACGCAAGGGAAATTCCCACCCGTACTAGAACATATCGACATCCCTGGGCCTTCTAAGTAAAATACATCCATAGCGTACATCCTTAGCGGTGGGTTGAGCTCTGAAACAGGTGGTAGTCGCTAATGATCCATTTCTCTTTCATCACAACTTTTCAGAGAACATAAAATTAAAATATAACCACCCCTTATATCATATTTACAACCATCCCTGATAAATTGAGTAAAAATAAACTACTGGTATCATTTGACGCATAACAGAATGATAGCCAATGTGAAAAATCACCCACCATCCAGGGAATTACCGGGACTTCCGATCACAGGTCGGATGCTTTGCCAAATTTTCTCTAAAACCAAATTAGATCTTTAGTTTTGTTTTTATATGCATTCTAAGATGTAAAACATGTTTGGTGAAGCGGATCGGTCAGAATGCCATTTCTCGTCTGAGAAAGGTAGTTTATAATATTTTATACACTCACGATCCTTGGCCATCAATTTTTTTTTATCAATTCAATAGCGGTCACTGACCTGATATCAGATGGTACCGTCCATAAGAATATTTGCCTTTGAGTGTCCTCTTATTTGGAAGATATCCCGTAAAAATTGGCCGCGTAACTACATATTATTTGACGATGATTTATTTCTAATGGAAAATAACCATGCATTAAAATTAAACTGGTTACAAACATTTCAATATAATGACGGTAAAAATATTAAGATGAAATGTCTTGGCTAGGACACTAGTAAAATCTTTGGTATCTTTGTCGGATGATCTTTTCCTCTTTTTTCTCTGTTTGTGTGCTTTTTCTTGAAATGCCATCCGATGACTTGATATTTGAATTCTTTTAGTCAAATATGCTGAAACATGGGTCGCAATTTTCCTATGCTGTTTCCTGCCTTCCTTTCCCGTGTTTTCCACTTTAATAGATGATGGGAAACATCGGAAATATTAAATATTGAGTCAATTTTGCATTAAACAAATTTGTCTGCTGTGGCATAACTACCTTAGCCAGGCATTTTAGTAATAGTTATATCCTTTGTTATATATTTCTCTCTATTGTCCTTTCCACCGTTTCTGTTTTTCCACATGATAAAGAGATATCCAAAATATAAATCGTGGACCAATATGTTTGCATTATGTAATTGCTGTGGCCACCTAGCCGAGATCTCATGTTCTTCAAACAGTCATTGCAGATTATGTATGTACCTGTCATTCATGGACAAATGTTTACACACCTGCACATTCATGTGAACACCCTCGAGATGCCTCTAAGCACACAAACCTTTTTTCAGCAAGGGAAAGACCTTTTGGCTGTTTAACATTGAACACCAAACCAATTGGGAATTAGCGTTGGATTGCTTTTGTCCACGGAGCAAGTTCTCTTCGGGTTCAGAATCACGGGATTTCCCGGTTTTCATTCCCTGCTACTCTTGAAATTTCATAGGTAAATATTCAATATCATTTTGAAAATTCAAGAGAGTCGCTTAATCAATTGAAGACAATTTATAAGCACCTCAAACAAGGATTTAATGGTATTAAGAAGAGGACAAGTTTTTTGGAGTTTTTACATATTGACCAACTCATGTCTTGAGATTAATTTGACTTCACTAGAATTGATGAGGGGCTTAGTTTTCATCCTGCTAGTGCAGTTTGAAAACAATTGTAATGTTGCATTGTTTGAGCAACGTGTATCTCTTGAACCTGAATTGTCTAGCATTCAATTGCCTTAAAACGAACATCGACATAGGGGGGATACAAACTATAGTTTGCTGATAAAAATGAGTGTTGGCGAGTGGACGACTGTAATACCTAGGATATTTTGCAATGTGTACAACGATTGGATCAATGTTCACCCCACAAGTACAGTTCAAACATATAAACGTTTGAAACACAATCATTCACTTCAAATATTTGTCGCTGCGAGAAAACAAAACTCCTGTTAATTGCCTTTGCCATAAAGCCCCAATGTGAAAAGCGGGTAAAGAAAAACCTCTTAAATGCGTTAATTTACTGCTAAAAGCAAACGCCCTCAGCAATCTAAATCACATTTACTAAGGCAGTTATTTTAAGAATATATTTGCTGTAGTCATATCATTTTTTTGTATGCATTTGATTTTTGTGTTGCCAAAATTTTTGCCCTTATGTTGGGGAATCGGGGCTTAACTTTTCGCATTTAAGTTTTGTTTTCAATGGGCAATGCTATAAGTTATTGGTACCCCAGCAAGGAAAAGACTAGTACTTCACCGCAATGTTCCGGTTTTTTGCCTAATATTGGATCATTTGCTTTGACTAAAGCCTATCAGCATTTTATCAAATGTCAACAAGCGGTGCCCCTTTTTTCGTCACAGCAATTTTTACACTGATGTAAATTATGAAATTGTAAAGACCCCCCTGTCGTGTCTAAGCGTACAAACCGTATTGCAAGAATTATAATTTTTTGCTGTTGTTTAACTATTAAAGTCGGAATTCCTACTTAATCGTAATGGTATCTGCGATTCTTCAATTTTTCTACAAAGAACAGTATAACATAAGGTGTTGATATGACCTAATCACTAGCCTTAATTCAGCCAATGGCATTTTGAATAATTAACTTATTGTTGTTTAATAAACGTGGCATATCTCATACTTCACGTTGGACTGGTTTGCGAATTAAACGATGTTCGTAATTAATGTATGCTGAGTATACTTTATTTGTAAATATCATAAACTGTTTTTTAAATAGAAAAGCTTCATTAGTTATGCGTCCTGTTCCAATATTTCCCTACGGGAAATAACATTCACGCAACGTTTACACATATTTGAACTACCACCCTACCTGAACCTTCCACCCTCCGTGCAGCTTTGCTCTAATTATCCGCAGGGGTCTATTTGCAATCCAAACTGTTGGCGTCTATTTAATTTTGTCTGCAAACAGTTTGTATGTAGTCACATGAATGCGTGGACACAGCAGTTGGAATCTTCCCCATCGACTATAAAATTTATATTGTGGTGGAAATCAACAATTCAGCCACACATAAAGCATGGGATTGATTTTTTTTAATGGATTCTCGAAGGTGTCAAATTGACTGAAAGTGGTTGGTTTACCGTGGGTAATTGTTTCCTGTCACAAAATGTTGTTGCTTACCTTAATTATAACTATCCACTCTTAAACTAATGGAGAACCATACACACCAAATTAATTGTCAAACAATATAAGTTGGGAGAATTTGCGGAATTATAAATTAATATCCGTATATTCCCAGAAAATGCTGATTGAAAAAAATCCAATGAATGGCAATGTCAGCGGGCGGCACATATCAGACTGTCAAATCGTTTTGGTTAAAAAGGTATTTCATATGGATCAGGAATTTTTAATTGCGTAGTTGTCGTGATCCTGACCCTTCAATTATCCGACTACTTATAGCACTGTACATCTCAGGAGAAACACCCTCACATCACCACCCCATGGCTATCGGTTTCTTTGAAATGTAACCAATAACACGCTTAGACGGAATATATACCAGACCTTTCCCAGGAATGTGCTGAGAATATCAAGAGTTATACTACCATGTTAAAGCTGATCTTTCTCAGCTAAAACAACTGTCAAAGGTGAGGAAGTTTCGAAGAGGATCTCCCAGAAAAAGATCAAAACCTGGCATACTTTATTGAATCCACCGATATGGACCCATAACAGCAAGAAAAAAAAGCATGGTCTACCATCTGGAAGCTTCGAGAGGACTACTACAGACTTCCACAGCAGCCAAATGTTACACCCTATGCAAGTTGCCCACCAACTGCTTTTAAATGGTTAAGTGTAGCAGAAGCCCAAGAAGATCAAATTAGACCGTAAGAGGTTTAGTGGCGACCTTGGTTTCACCCGCCTTTCAACAGGGAGGAATTGAATCGGTATTGCTAAAATTCAACCCGGAAAAGCAGTAGGCCTTGATGATACTCAAATGAGAGCTGAAAAACTTCGGCCCCCGTAGCCAAAGGAATGGCTTCTTGACTCTACAATTGCTGCCTATTTCCCACAGTTTCCCAAAGATCTAGAGGAATACACATGTTATGGCAACTCCTAAAGCCTGGGAAAGATCCAGCTAATCCCAAGATCTATAGACCAATATCATCCTCAGCCATACCTACACAGCTCTTTGAAAGTCTCCGCTCAACCGGTATCGGCACCTGTAGATAGTGATAGACGAAACACCTTCATACCAGAACAAGCACGTTTCCGGTCCAGGCAAATCAACAGCTAGTCAAGTACTGCAACCAACTTCAACAACGAGGATGGTTTTGAGAAGCGACTGGTAAACGGAGTTGGTGTAGTTAAGTTGTGTCGTTGATCTATCAGCAGGCTTAGACACTGTTAATGACACTGGAGACTCACCAAGGATATCCGCTCTACTGAGCTAACAAATGATTGTTCAAACAGGATGTTCTTGTTCGATAGGAGGGGGCGAAGAAGAGTCGATGGCATAGGCTCAATAATGGTCTGTCAAAAGGGAGAGTGCTGCACCTCTTCCCTGTGTTGAACATTATACCAACGACATACCTAGGAGTGCAGGACCATGTCGTTTATCTATGCTGCCGATCTGGGAATTAGTGCACAGATGCAGAATTAACGGTTGTGAATAAGCTTTGGATGAATAAATCCTACTACGAGGAAAAACCACGTACGTGCAAATCATCCAAGACACGGTGTGTTCTGTCATATACGGAACCGTTGAAGCCAAACGTCAGCTTATTGTAACGGGTCTGTACACCCTGGCGCACGTGATACCCTGTTTACTTAGGAGTTACCTTGAACCGCACGCTCTCCTTATAAGACCCACATCAAGAAGCGAAGAGTAAAGATGTTCACGCAATAATATCTTGAACAAAATCACTGGCACAAGATGGGGTGTCGCCCACATACCCTAAGATCGACGGCACTTTCTCTGTGCTACTCATGCGCAGAGTATGCTTGCCCTGTCTGTATGGGAAAGATCACCCATGCCAAGAAGCTTGATTCAGCATTTAAATGCCTCCTGCCGGCTATCACAGGATGTCTTCTCTCAACCCCAACGAGACTATATATATCCCAGCGGAATTGCTCCACTCGACATCCTTCTAGTGTACGAGCATGCAAGAGCGTAGCTGCCAAGTATCTAATGTGAAGCACCCTGTCCGGACAGCTACCTGCTGCACAGCCCTTACATCCATAGAGAGTTGTCTGTAAACAAATTCCAACCTCTTGCATCAGTCTCTAAAGTAGTCTAAAATAACCGCATTGGGGGAAGAAGACTTGCTACAACCAAGTCATCTATTTGTATTGACCTGGTGAGCGATCTTTCTACCTGGAGCTGACTCCTCT
Organism: Ophioderma brevispina; assembly: GCA_023653785.1. Lineage (NCBI taxonomy): Eukaryota > Metazoa > Echinodermata > Ophiuroidea > Amphilepidida > Ophiodermatidae > Ophioderma > Ophioderma brevispina. The sequence continues at coordinate 15,588 of JAMKCH010062813.1, forward strand.
GGGCTGAATGGCGTGCCTCCACAGATTGAGAACGAGAATCAGCCGATCTAAGTTTTCTTGCAGAAGTGGGGGATAACCTGGAAGCAGATCAGGATGCTACCTGTTGTTGTGGAAAAGCACCACTGACTATGGGACATCTCTTGGTCTGCCCCTGTTGGAGCAAAACAATGCACAAACAAGGCCCTGGCGGATTAAGTGAAGCAACAAGACGTTGTACCATCTCTGGCTGGATCCTATTTGAGAATCACTACTGTGTTTGGACACGATAAGAAGAAGAAGAATGGCTAATTGTGTGTTAGTTTTTGTTATGCTCTAGATTACAAATAAAATTCTTTGAAATATATCTTGGATTCCTTAACATGCAATAAAGAACGCCATCGCCTAATTTCTTCCTATGTACTGTGACAACTATTCGGCAATAAATGTAGAAAATTCCCATCACAGGTACATATTCAATGACGTTTTTAGTATTAAGTAAAATCCAACAATTTCCTGCAGTCTGATACTAGACGGGTTATGTTTTCTAAAATTGGGTACCATTTTGAAGATCAAAACTTATCCTCAACGCTGTCTAGGTTTTAAAAACCATCCACTTATGGTCTTTAACTACCTAAAGTGGAAATCTCTGGTCCCTCGAAAAATTTGGATGTACTAAACTAGACGCATAACCCCAGCAGCCGCGCGCCACGTGGCTGTAGCCCTGCCTAAAACTAACACGGGGATCCGTCCCTGCTCATTCAGTGCCACGGTACGGTTAGTTTAGCCGGCTGACTAGTTTTAGTTTGTAAGACTTATGGACCCATCTTTTTTCACATTCAGTTCAATGCGGGGACCATGAATATAAATTATTTAAGAACACTATACTGAGTTTGAATCTTAAAAAGGAATTTTATTATTGGAATAACAGCCACTTTTTTGGAAAAAATAAGACTTTGATGACTCACGGCATTGATTGGTTTATTAATATTTTGCTTCGGGGGACCCATTCAGGTCAACATGGACTGTACCTATCCCTACATTGAAAAAAAACAACCGATTATCGTCATCGTACGTCGGTTTTTGAATCAATAGGAAAAAGGTAATTTTGTACTGTTTAGACATATACACGGGTCTTTTGGAAAAAATAATTAGCACTTTGGGCAGAGTGTCCATGTAAACCAATTGTTAAATAGTCGGATTTATATATATCTGTCCGCCCCCGCAGAGCAAACTGATATCTATACCTGACACGTGACCTGGTACCCGACACGTGCAACCAAACTATTCATCTCGTTCCGTTTATAACTACTACAATACGGCAAAGCAGCAAGCATTCTGTATCTCTGTTGTCACAGCTTAATCGATTACGATGTTGAGACATACAACATGTGGTTCTGTATACAGGGAGGGTAGTAGGACACATCCTGCTCGATTGGGGGCATTGGGATTTCAACGGTAATTTGTGTAAACTGCTACATGCATTTACTATGGCAAGCTCGTCACGTGACATCAAAACTCATCTCTTAAACCTTTGTGGTCAAAAGAATCTTAGTAATGATCATGATTAAATTAAGAAAAAATTGAAGTTCACATCAAGCATGCTTCACTGTTAATTACCTGTGCATACCTCAAAACTTCCCGACACTTCCCCTGCAAAAGTAATCTCCTATCAAACATCATACCCTTGAAATCATACGCGCCATGGCTACCTATCTCTGCGCTCTTTGCCATGCGCACCTATACACTCAATATCAAAACACCCTATTATAATTATTATAACCCAGAAACCATGCACTCCTGGATACTCATAGATTCCTTCGTGGTGCTGTAAATCCATCTCTGCATATCCAAAATCACTTCAGTCATAAGTAGTTTGTTGTCGTTGAAGAAGGACGGATTCAACCTTATGCCAAATCAATAGATCGATTTCTTCTTTCTGCCGAGTCAGTCTTCTAAGGTATCCGATTCATCTTTAGAATTATTCCTCCAGTCTGATTATTTTGGGGCACATTATCAATGTCAATCATTTGCCTTTGTCAAACACTTCTGATATTTTGGAAAAACACCTAGGGTTCGATGTTCCGAACCGTTGGGACTGGTTTGTTCCGATGAAATCATCTTTACGGGTCAAATAACCATAACTTAATATGACATTTACATGCTGAACCATGCCACATGTCTGGATTAAACGAATAAAATTGACAAGAGACCGAAACTGCCAAGAATGGGATGAAAAAATTGTATCCGTCCACTCTCGGCAACTAAAGAAGTTATTGGGCGCTTAATAAACTGCTAAAATAGATCCATTTATATGGAGCTACAATCCTAATGTGAAATCGTAGATAATTAACGCAATAAGAGGTTCATCCATTTTTTATCTCTTTAAAAAGTACAAGCCAGACTTTACGGGAAAATCATTTGAATGTGTTCAGAAGTGTTGTGCAAGGATGAACAACATTCAAAACGAGTGAAAGCAATAAATTCTTTGATCGAATTCATCAAGCCAGGAAAACCGGAATGAGGGCCTCGTTCGGC
>JAMKCH010062818.1:0-16274 GCA_023653785.1 Ophioderma brevispina
ATAGTTACGGGATCAAAATTCTGCAGTCCCGCAGGTGAAATGTACGGTGAAATTTTGATTTTGAAAACCTTGACGGGAGGAAATTAGAATCCTGCCACCACTTAAACTTAGCACCTGTAACATTGCGGTTTTATTCCGTTAACGTTGCCGAATTCGTAGATGTGGCAGAATACTAAATTTCTTTCCATAGGGATCAAATAGTTAAGGGATTAGCACTATCAGCGATTAATGATAAAGAATCGAAAAAATGTGGAAATGCCTATAAATCAGGGATAAGGGTGGTTGCAATTCCAATACCTGCTTTAATTAGAGAATCAAACCACCAAATAAATAGTGAGAAAAGAATATTTTGAGGAAATTTATCATACTGTCTCCCAAAAATAGACCTACAGCGACTATCTCAAAAATCTGCACTAAACAGCCGATTGCGGTTTACACCAGTACAGAATAAACAAAGATCAATAATGTTTGTGTTTGAGGTCAAAATGTATTAATCATGGTGCACAATATTTGTGATATTCACCGGAAAGGGCTTTTTTTGATCTCAATTGGAATTTTGAAATGCACTATAAATTACGAATCAAGATAACAAGTACTTGCCTGTCTTAATACACAGAATTTCAAGCCACCACTTGCAGTTTTTGTTCGCATATCCATGCCATAACAAAAATATAAAAATATGAATTTTGATGATTTTTTTCGATGTTTCCGATTACCAAATCGCTGCTAATCCCTTTAATGTATGAAAGTGATGAATATATAAAAAAATTCACAATCAGAGAAAGCCAGTAGTGAAAAAATCTTTTCAATATCACCTTCCTTTCTCGAGATATTGTCTACTGATTGTACGGCACTCTTTTTTAGTTTTTAAAGCGTGGAGGTTCGAGTTGCTGAAAACTGTAAAAAGGGTGGGGGTAAATTTTTGTCCCTAAAGAGGGTGGGTTTCTAAAAAGTGTGGGAGAGCAATATAAAGGGTGGGGGTTGAAACATAAATTGTAAAAAACATACATGAATTTGATAATTCCATAAAAAATGTGGAAATGCTGCATAAAAATACGGAAATAATTTGCTGAATTTTGCCAACAATCGTACCCTATCACCCTTAAATATAGTTGATTCCCCCGCCCGCAATTATTTCAGGATGTCAGCCCAGCGCAAAAGCTGCATTGTTGTGGAGTCAATGTAATCTGATTTCGAACTATCGGAACTAATAACAACTAACAAGTGGCTGCCGACCGGTCGAAAATTGGCTGAACCATGGCTAATTTAACGGCTCGGAGGACGAAGGGTTTAACATTTACTAGGCTAGGCTGAGAATTTTTAGCCGATTTCCACCGGTTGCTATTGGAAATCGGAGAGGAAATAACAAAATTCTGTCAGTTGCGGTTGTTGAATTTGGCACGCACACACTCCATGCAATCCCTGCAACTGGCGTGAATTGTGGATATTCTACAAAGTGTGGTTCCAACACCGTTTTACTCCCGACTTTCGGATGGCGCCGCAATTAATATTTATATTTACCATTTAACGCTCTTAATGTCGCACCTCAGTTGAAGGTGACGTCATTATGCGTCTTTGCTTTCCCACTAGCGTCTCGATAGTGCCACCTTTCTTCGCGTTTGCGATCATGCTTGATCAAAGCATAGTGCGTGATCATGGCTGACGCAAATAAAAGTGCAGTAGTAGTGACGTCCACATTCAACTTAAGATGAGACAAAAACTATATATGTTACCAAATTAAATCAAGTGGTGCAGAGGGACAGGTCTAGATGATTAACTTGTTATCCTACATGTTACTTTTTTCGTTTGCCTTTTTTGTATTTGCTCATCATGGCATTGAACACAAAGTGCTTTTAGTGCCTGGTTTAGACTAAAATTTGTCTTTATTCTCACTGATAGGTCGTTAAATGGGGGGGCTGGTCAGATCAGAGGGCTAGAGCCCAGTCAATTTTATTATTTTAACGTTAAAAGGAGGCTCTAATCTTCATGATGCAAGTGGGTAAGTGGCTCGGTTTCCAAGTTATGCGGAGCCTGTAAAGTTGATTTTTACTTTTAGGCGAAGCGGTCAAGCTTCAAAAGTGTTTATTTTTTTTAAATACAAATTTATCAACAACAAAAACACAACCACTTTTATTTCAAAGGCCCAATTATATAGGATTTATGAAAATGATGGTTGTGGTCAAAAAAATTTGGTGGCCAGGGGTTGTTTTTTGGCCCAAAAACCCTATTTTGGGGCTAAAAAATAAAGAAAAAAATGATTTTTTAATTCTAATCCAAAAGCACAAAAATTTCTGATACATAAGAACTTTTTGTTATAGATCTACATTTTAAACATTGCATAAAAGGCCGATACAAGATTGATATTTTTGCTGCCACAAAATGCAGTAGAAGGAGTTATTTTGGGTAGAAAGGTAAATTTTTGGCTAAAAAAATCAACAAAATAGATAAATCTTTCCTTAAACAATGGACAAAAAAACACCACAAAATTGTATGTAGTAACATCATGATTTTTATTAGTTATATTCTGTATATGTGTTGGCCGTGTCCCTACAGACTTTGGCAGCTTATATTTATACTAACAATTGGCTTTAGAATGTGTTTTTGCCATAAAAACGCCATTTTGTTGAACAATTGAGAAAATGAGACAAATCAAAAAAATTAAAACATAATTTTCGGCCAAATAATGGAAGGATTAAACACTAATTGTTACTTTTTTGGTAGACTTATGTTAATTGATCACAAAAAAATAAGTATTGCTCAACAAAATTGGTGGAAATGGAAATTTAAGTGAAGAGTCCAAATTTTTGGCCTAAAATAAGACAAAAATTGAAAAAAAATGCATTTTTGGCCAAAAAACGTTATATTTGAATACAATGATTACTTTTTGCTGCACAGCTACAAAATTACATTCAGGCTTTCACTTATTACATCCTGCAAATTTGAAAGTTAAGTTACCTACTTAGTAACCAGGGCATGTTCCCCAAAAATGCAAAATTTTTCTTAGTAAGTCAAAAATAAATGAAATGTGTTAAAATGGCTCGAAAAATCAAAATACGCACTGCGAAACGAACTTGTTATTTTTTGCACTTACCGCTTTGTGTCTGGGTTTTAAGGTTTTTCAAAGATTTGCAACGTTTTCTTGTTTTTTGGAAAATGGGTCAAGAAAAAAAGTTGTCAAAGGAGTGCAATAAAAAATAATGTTGTGTAGTGCATAGCTTTTCGACTACGCTCCACTAAAAAATATCGCCAAAGCTCTTGGGTCTGGCTGTGGAAGCTGAGACCACACCGGTACATGTTTCCATAAGAAAGTTTTCAAGACTTAACTGTGTCAGGATGGTAACAAGGTCAATCACACTTTTTGGGTCAATTCCCTGAACCCAATTTTGATGCATTCTAGGTATTGGCTGTGTCTGTGATTGGTTGCTACTGCCTACTTTGCTCTTGCCTATGGCCCCTGTCTGCATGTTCGATTCGTTTTTCCATAATTTTATTATTGTAAGTGCTACAATATAGATGGAGCAGCAATATATGAATAGTTAATATGCACCACACAATTGAAATGCTTATTAATTTTAACAAAGTGCATTCCTAATTAGCTTTAATTTCTCAGTTGTATCTCAAAATTTCACATAGTGGGACCCAGTTTATTCAGGTAGGGGTTAAGAGAAAACATGGGAAAAAGGCATTCACATAAATGTAAGAGGGAAAAAACAATAAAAAAAAGAAATTGAGGGAAATTTAGCAGGACACAGAAAAGAATGAGAAGGCAAAGAGGACAGACGGTCGCAACATGAGAAAGGAAAAAGGAAGGGGGATTGTTCCAAATAGATCGTCCATGAAAAAACAAATAGTCATGCTTTTTTGCCAATATTGGATTCATACAATAGCTACACGATGTAGTAATTGGTACCAAATATTACGTCATTTTTTGCAATTAATTTTTGCCAATTTCGGGGACTTGAGCATTTGGTGTGCTCTTATAAAATCATTTTGATGAATTGGTGTGAAAACAAATGCGTAAATTTTGTGAGCGAGAGAACAGGACCTGCCCTTTCCTGTAGCATTATATCAGGGAGTGTATGATTATTATCATATGCAGGTTTTAAAACGGGGATTTCAGAAAAAGAAAATGCCCATTATCGGAACATAACACCAATGCAATAAATCTAAAAAGATTCCAATATCATTTTTTATTTTAGAATGAAGATCTTCATAAAGGTGAATTTCAGCATTAAATGAAATTCATCGTCGACCTCATTAAAGAGCAAGATTTAATACTCTATAAATTTCTTAGATTTTAAAATCTATTAGATTATAATTTCAGTCTATTTTATACAAATTTTAACTCTAATCTTGAATTTGTCCTTAATAGCAATTCAATTAGATTAATTTTAATCTAAGAATTTAGAGGACCCTTTGCTGGAGGGAATCTTTTATGAAAATACACCTTTTTCTCAGTATCATTAGTGAATGGACATCTTCTAACTAGTAAAGGGATTTGCAAAGCATGCCCGAACATGAAGATGAGTAATTATCCAAACAAAATCATCTTTGAAAAGACAATATGACAAAACAAATACGAAAATATGAAAAAAAAGGCAAAACCCTAAAAGAGCTCAAAAAAGGCGAAAAACCCAGATTTTGCGAACGGAGCGAGAATAATTGAGGGTTTTTGGCCCGAAAATAATATTTGTTTGTTCTTGCCCCAAAGGGTTCACATTTCGGTAATATAAAAAAGTTCCCACTTTTGCCATATTTTTGCAAAAAGCCTACACAAACTTCTAAAATCGCACAGATGTTAAGATACGTAAAAATCACACAAAGTTATGTGAAATCTTATGCACAAAGTACAGTCTGCCAAGAAACAACATAAAACTGAACAGGTAGTTATAACACTTTCTACTTTCCACAGATTTTAATTCAAGTGTACAATTTTATATCCGTTAAGGTTGGCAAGTGGTTATGCCATTATAGTAAATGTAGGTGAGTTGTAACCTTCTTATTATCCAGTGGACTGCTAGTCTGGGTACGTGGGGGAAAATGCAAAATTACCAAATTTTAAGTACTTGCCATTATTTTGAAAAAGCATACAAAATTTGTAAAATCGCCACAGATTTTAAAGATAACGTAAAAATCACACAGTATTCCATAAAATCAACAAGATTTGCTAAATCCACAAAAAAATTCAATTCGAAATTGTAAACTGCACCAATGATTTCTAAATTGCACCGAATTAGTTAATCGAAAAAGATTCGGTTTTTGTTATAACACCAAGGTTTTCTGTTTAAATCGCACACAATCTGTTAAAGGCAAGGTTTCCATAAAATCGCCACCAAATAAAATCCAAGCGCTAAAAGAATGTGTAAAATTGCACAGGGGATTCCTTAAAATCACATAGAGGGCTTGATGCGTCTTGAGGAAATGATAAAAAAAAATCTTGGAGGAATTTGAGAATGAATGAAATTTACCAAGATCATCTCAAAATGCATAAAATTTCAAAGAATCACGTTTGAAATACTAGTATCTTTAGATTTTCATGGACTGACTTGATTTTTTAACCACTTTCCCCGTGACATGGGGCTTTTTTTAAGCTGTGAGGTCTGAAATATATGACATAGTCTCTAAAAATCTACTAGATAGGACATGTTACATAGATCATCAAAAATCATATTCTGCCCAAGAAATGCATGTTTTTGACTCAATTGCCCAATTTGACATGTTTACATCATATCTAAACTGAATGCCAATGGTATTTAAAGTATTTTCAGCTATATAGAGCTAAAACATGGATGTGTTAATGTGGAGCGAAAGTGTAACTATTAATTCGGGTTGGTTTTAGAAACCTATTTGAGAGAAACGTATATTTTCATCAATCTCACAATAAAAAACACAGGGATTCTATCGGCATTGGTCGTAGAGAAATAGATAATTGTCTATAGAAATTCAAGGCATTTTTGGCTCTCTAAACGATTTTAAAGTTAATCCACCGAGAAAGAGAAACTATTTTTAATTTTGCAGGAATCGCTTATGAAAGTGAAGAATAAGTCTGTAGAATATTCTAATCGAAAATTTGTAGAACAAGGAAGAAACAACAGTTGTCAAAAAGATATGATCTCCCTCCATTTACGTGTTGTAGTAAGTGTCTTGTGTTCCTATTAGGTTGCTTTGGCGCTATAACTTATGGGGTATATCTTAACTAAACTGTTACGAACTTGCTAAAATCTGATTTTTGACGATTTTTTTTCGATTTTCGTTGAGCAAATCACATTGCTCTTTGTTAGCTGTTCCCGATCTAGTTTGGCCCTTTCACTGCCGTTCTCAAAAGTGACTGAATGACCTTTGACATGCCTCAGGTGTTTTACCCTACGTAAGACCGCGTGTCTCTATCAGAGAAGATATTATCATCTTCTGCGTGTCTCAATGTACAAGCAACCAAGTAACCAAAAGGTGTATACTAAAGTTTGACAAATCACGGACGGCCACGAAGACCACCCAATATGCGAAAAGGTCTTTCCGATGTGCATTGGACGACCTAAAATGATATAAAACGTTGTAAGTTAGCTTTTGACTCACTTCAAACTACGATTAATTAAAAAATGGGTTATTTAAATATGAGAACTCCTAATTAAGATACAGTACTTACAAAATAGGTGTAAAATGAAAATTTTTAATAATTTGCCATTTTTTTTAAACTAAAATTGCATTTTTTAATCAAATTACCTCTGCTTTTATCTTTCCTGACTGCTTTTGTAAAAAAGGAAATATACAGGAGAAGTCCATTACCACATCAATTTTAGTGTTTAGATCCGGTGTAGTCTCCCGTTCAATTTTTAACCAAAACAGGATTTCGTTGCACTTTTGGATATAACACACTGCTAAAAAAGTTTTACAGGCTCTCCCGACAATTATGAAATATCGATCTATTAAAAACAATTGATGCTACTACGTTAAAAATTATGGGTGCTTTTGTCATTTCTTAGAGAAAACCTAATTTTCCTAAATTTAAGCCAAAAAGATCCTTTTCCCCCAAAAACACCCCAATTAATACACTTTTACCCAAAAAAAAGTTAGCATCTTGACTATTATGCAATCTATAAAAATAAAGATCTATGATAACAAAATACCACGACATCAGATCCTAGTGTTTTTGGCTTCTTTTAAAAATATAAAAATCGTGATTTTTCTTAATTTTTAGCCCCAAAATAGATTTTTTGCCCAAAAAAAACCCCTGCCACCAAAATTTTTTACCACAACCATCATTTTCGTTAAATTATACTTTTATATTCGAAGAACAAAGTGGTTGTATTTGTTGTACCGAGGGAGGGGTCCGAACAATTTGCAGTCCTGACCGCCACTATTGACCTCTACAATTTCTTGAATTTCTGTTAAAAATCTCCATAATGAACTTAGTCCTACTGACAGTTTCCCAAATGGGGGCTCTGTCAGCAATTAAAGGAAAAACCTGTGTGTAGCACATTCGCCGGATTGAGGGTCTGCTCATAAATGACGGTGTATGACGTCAGAATATTGAGAAACCGGACGGGTGTTGAAGCATTGGAAGGTGTATTACATGTGTAGAAGCTGCATAAATTTCCCCAAATTGCAATCGTAAGAATAGGTGTAGCAAAATAAACCATTCTACATGTATGTATACTTTCGCCGGCCAAATCGGAAATTAGAGTGAAGTTTCAGAGGGATTTACTGCACGTTAAGGATCTAGTTTTTCTCTCTTTTGGCCAGTTTAACGCTACAGTTGGAACAAGTAATATTTCGAACTTATTTCCTTCTAATCATCCTTGAAAAATTTTATAAAGCCGACAAGTTGTATGGCAAATCCTAAGTTTAACCTTTAGACTCGACCATATTGACTTGCCTTGGTTTGAATAAACTCTGTGGCGGTTTCCATTTGCCTAGATTCAAACCATTCGAAATTTGCTGTTAATGCATGCCACCCTGGTTGACAGAAGCCCTGATCGGGAGATGTCCACACCCGACCCGCTATAATAGTGCTAATTAATTATGTTTGTAGACTGAGTCCCCGGCCATCATTCTACCTAACAAACATGAGGGATTACGTCCATACGTTTTGTTTTTTTTTTTTTTTTTTTCAAGGACTGAAAGATTAGCGGATCAGTGAACAAATATCACATAGCTTCAACGGCGAAGTTTTCATAGTGGTCAACGGCGGAGCTCTGTCAATTTGTTTTCATGAAACTTCCATTTTAAAGAGCTCTAATCTCAAGATGCAGTTTATAACTATTTAGGTGGCTTCGTTTCTAGTTACGAGCTTTAAAGTTTGAACTTTTTACTTTTCATGGGATTTTTTTTTTTAACGAATTAAAATCTAAAATGGTTATCTGTACGACAGTTCCCTTGACTGGTGAGGCTTTCAATTGACTTTAAGACGACAAATTCCATGGGCTGGGTCCCTTTCGAGACCTAGGCGGAAATATTTTGTATTGGTTGCCACCACCCTTATGAATTCGGCAGCCTCAACTGACATAAACTTTAAAAACTCCATGGCAGTTGGGTCTTGCTAACTGAATTTGGTTGTTTTTTTTATTTAACTGTCATTTTATGTGAGGGTATACTGGGGTGGCACTACTGGATATTTGAGTCGTGCGTATAGTTACAGGTGTGGTGACGGTCTATGAAAATATTTTATTTGGGGGGTATAAGTTTTTCTTAAAATGTTCGCAAAATGAAAGGAACTAACCCCAAAACTTAATTCTAAAAAGAAATTAACCAACCCACCCCCTTTGCTGGGTACTAATCCTTTTTCGGAATAGTGGCGGTTACCGATCATATTTAGGGGTGTGGGTCTTTGATTGGGTAATGTAATTTAGGTCTCGGGGTAACCCTGCTAAAACTCATCGGTCTTGAGTTATTAGTCAAGCCCACTGGACATTTTGAAAAACTTTTGTTATATATTTTTAACAATAAAAAAATGACATTTGTTTAACGATTATGCTGCCACAAACCTTAGCCACATCATAGATGACTGGAGGTCTACAGTCTCCAGTGGAAATTAAATCCTTATAAACTTTTGGTCGATGAAACTATTAGCTGGTCAAAGACGGACCTTCTTATTTGAGAATTGTGGACTTAAGACCTATGAGTAAGCAGGTTGCAAGAAACATCTTGGGATTCTTTTTGATACACCGAATACACTTCAAGTACAGTAAATGCTGTGGTCGAACTTGCAATCACGCCCGACTTATTAGATTTCATATAAATCTGATATTGTGCCAATATAATGGACATTATTCATGAAGATGCGCAACCATATGACGGTTAAAACTATTGTACCCGAACTCCTTCCGATTTTGCATCATTTTGATACTATAATAATATGAACAAGTTTTTAAGCCCTCTTGGTTGTGGCTACGTATGAGTTTTGGACGCCCTAAATAATGCTTCTATTATATTCTCGTGCCTTAAACCACTATGTTTAGACACTTAATTTGTGCTTCTAACTTGTCGACTTATCAAGTTAATACAATCAGAAAATGGCGGCCATTTTGGTCACCATCTTAGTTTCCGGAACTCTTTTTGAGTTTTTAAGTCTAAAAATAATGATTTTAGTAGATCTCTGTGCCTTAAAACATATATATAGACACTTCGTTTATATTTCCAACTTGTTTGGTTGGAACGTTATGATAAAAAAGAAAGGGCGGTCCGTTTGGACGCCATCTTGGATTTTGGGAAGAGCCTCCAGGGGGATTTTTTTGGGACTTTTAGTATGTTATTCTACTCATATTCCTGGACTTATCCTGAAAAATTCAGCTTGTTATCATCATCTATTTCCCTGTCATAACTAATCTCTTGGCCTATATTGGACAAAGTGCCATTTTGAAAAGAAAATTAAAAGCTTTAACCATCTCCCGATTCAGAAAAGAGTAACTTTTTTTTTTCGTGACGTCAAGCACAACTTACCTATCGGTGTCCCAAAATAAATAAATCTTGAGGTCGATGTGGTGGGTGGTTTGTGTTTCAATCACATTGACCGTATGTTTCATCATCATTTTATTCGAAAAGGAAGAAAGACGAACAAGTACATAAAGAAAGTTATTTGTCCTGGGAGACCAAAATCTGTAACTTTGTAATTTTGCGTTTCACTCCGTTTCCTTTACTTGTTTTCAGGAGAAAACAAAAGTCAATGTATTCAGCAACCTATTGTTAATACATGTAAACTATTGCCGGGATTACTAACTTCAAAAAGCTATATTTTGTGATCTACACGTCGAAATACTACAATGTTTTCTCATAGAGTTTGGAATAAAATAATTTTTTCAACCACTTTTTATGGAATGATTCTAGTTTATTTCTGATATCCAGGTTCACAATCAGTCATTTTTCCATATAACAGATTTTTGGGTGATTTCATGCATCGAAAGTCCATAGTACTGTCACAATCAGTCAACTAACAACACGAGTATGGCCACCCTGGCATGAATCATTGCGTCAAGACGTCGCCGCATACTGTCCACAAGTTGTTTATGATGCAATGGACAATCGTCCCACTCGTCGGTCAGAGGCTGAGCTTACCTCCTGCAAGTGTTTGAGAAGATTGTCCCTTAATTGATACCTCTTTACCTACAACAAATACCAACGGTACACACACCAATCAATATTGTAATTGGGGTTTTTTAAAATGTTCCCAACATTTAAGCGCCCTACATGTACACTGCACATGACAGAACTGGTTGTCCAGTCTATATGACATTCTTGTGTGTGCAACAGTTTTGCAGTGAACTTTCAAGTGTCTGTAGTAGGGTGATCATTAACAGGACGTGAATACCTTAAACATAACTTTAAATGCATTTACTGTCCTCATCTATAACTACATGTTCCAAACCTTTTGACATGGGAGCCAAATATATTCCTTGAATTTTTTAATCAATTGACACAGAATTCATAGATTTCCAGTTAAGTGCTGTATATTGATATTTATTACACAGCTGGCAAGGGATGATCTCTACTAAACATTATTATATTAGATTTTTGACCATCACAATGCTTCTGGAGCATAATAATTTGTTGAAGAGAAAGCTCATTCATTATTTTGAGAATCAAAATCTTGTAGATCAATCCTTGCTGGTCTAGTGTTAGGTCGATTAATAAACCTCGGATACAAGTGACTCTGGGTTGCAAATCACACTCGCCGTCTTTGAAATTATAAGTCCAAGAACATGAGAAAACCATAAGTGCCCTTTGAGGTTGTAAGGGTGAGCTGTTGGGTGGTCACAAACTCAAGTGCGCACTACATGCACATTGTTATGTAGGGAAATGCCAAAATTATTGTGTTATGTTGACAACATTTACTAAGATTGTAAGTGAAACAGTTTGTTTTGCTGCAAAAGAGAACTGTAAATCCAATTCCATGCCAAAAACTTTATTACTTGTTTCTGTTGGTGTACCAAGAGTAGTATTTTCACAATAATCTACAAGACTTTACATCTAATTTTATACAAAAAATGTAACTACATTCCGAGAGGGTGTATGATCCATCCCCAATGGCACCCAGCTTGGAAATTTCCCCCTCAATAGGTCATGTATCCATAAAAATCATATTCTTAATGCCCAAAAACTGTAACTTTTAAACTCATTTTAGCTCACAAAGTGCTAGTACTAAAGGTCCTGGTCCTATCACTAATAGCCTTGCCCCAAGACCCCGATATTTGAAAGAAGTGGTCACAATGTTGGTATCGGAAGAAAGCTAACTTATTTTCCCTTCATTTACCCTGTGAAATCGTAGAGTTAAAGGATGTTTGTTTGGCATGTTTAATTGAAATTTTGGTCCTAACCAATATTAATTTACAACGTATAACTCTATGGGATTACAAAGTGCGGTTTTTATCTCTCACTTCAAAATGTGCTGAAATATCGTGCGAACTACAAGATGGGGGTTTTCGGGTGAATGCCAAACCATTCTATCAAGATGAAAAATTTATAGACTTAAAAAAAAAAAACGGGGCCACCCCCCTTTAAGTAAGTTTTAATATGACTCATGACAATTGCTTGTGATTCTTAAACTTTGACCATTTTTAGTCCTATAACTGACAAGTTTTATTACAGTATAGGCACAATGCCATGCTGATGGGAAATTTCAAAACACCCTCTGCTACATTCCTAAGTATAAGTAACCTTTAACAGCCTGCCATGAATTATAATGCAAACTCCGATTTTTGCTCATATTTGGATTTTATTTAAATTTTACATTGCCTTTTTTTTAAAAATTACTATTCTCGTAATTTTGGTCAAGAGTTTGCTGCTCCCCGAATTCACTGACCTTAAAGAATATGTAAAAATTCACATTTACAACCATGACTTTGCAAATCTATCATCTTTGGTGCACAAAAAAACTTAAAAACACACAAACAATGATGGGTTTAAATTATTTTTGGCATGGAAATGGTTTAATGGTTTCATATTAATAATCCGCTGTCGACAATAAAAAAAGTAAGTGGTAATTGATTTTTTTAGGGAAAAAACAACTAATTTTGTGAACAATTTGGACAATGCTTTATAACTACCATAGATGAGCTCCCGATATTAAGCCATTAATCATAATATTGTAAATCACCACCCAAACTTGTATATATATACAACACACATCCCGACCCCGTACCATTCTTTAATCCCCAAAATAACTTGATTTGGCTTGATCCAACTCTTAATTTCACTTTTCCGACACTGAAAATTCTAAACCGATTTCAAATACACATCCCTAATCCAAAAAATAATCCACAACCTACGAAAAAAATAGAACTTACCAGAGTTTTCACACCATTTTATAAGTTAGCAGAAGATAAAACTGGTCTCGCCAGAGGTTTACCAAAATTTGAAATCATACATTTTCAAAAATATCTTTTCAAAAGGAGATCTTGGTATTTTTTTCACTATACCTACCTACTCCAATTTATTTTCACAAAACAGTATCCACAACCCTGTAATACTTACTGTACTTACAAATTTACCATAAATACATTCTCAATCTATCTTATCCCAAATCTTATCTATATATCACTTACACCATCAGCACCCGTTAACGTTACACCTAAACTGAATTCCAAATCACTAACTCTAATCCCAACATCAATCTGTTATACAACATCTAACTTTTACCTTGTTCTCACTTTCATGTGATAAAACATCTAAAAACCTTTTTATACCCTTCTTATTCCTAACACAAAATGTAAAAATCATTTTATAAAACATGACATAAAGGTTTAATGAACTCTTACAAAAAAAAACAAAAAAAAAACTCTAAATGCAACAAATATGCACACCTGTTTGGGAAAGCAGTTGAAGAGCATTCACACTTGAAATCTGCATAAGCTGATAAAAAATCAGTTTTGAAACAAATCATGCATGCCTATTGTGGAACTTCACTCTGTAGCAAGAAAACTAAATTTTTCCAAAAATCCCTTCCGAACGAACGATGCCTTCCTAATATTGGAGCTGGCCCTTCTTAGGAAGTAGAATATACAAAATGAAATCTGCATGGGATAATGCCAAATAATCTGTGTTATGTAGTTGTAAGTGCAATGATTTACATGCTTTCTAAAATGCCCATGCTTAGATTTAAAGCTAAATTGAAATCAAAATGAATTATAAAAAATATGAATTGATGTAAAGGAGGGGGCTGATAACACTCTGGAGCATTGGCGTACCGACCAGGGGGGCGGGGGGGAGTTGCCCCTCTGGCTCAAAAAAAGTGGGACGATATGGACCAAAATATGAATTTCATCCCTCTTATTCGGAAATTTCGACCAATTTCAGCCTAATTGTGGAAATTAGAGTAAAATTTGGTGATTATGCGCGCTTCGCGTGCATTTCATCAAATTCAGACTTAATTTGAAGCAAATCACCGAGACGACCTATAGATTTTGCCCCTCTGGTGGGACGATCGGAAACGTTTTCCCCCTCGGGATCGAGTGCCTCGTACGCAACTGCTCTTGAGTGTTGTGCCGTGCTGTGCGGACACGCTTCAGTGGATAGTGGATGGGGGTGTATTCACAAGGTAATTTGAGAAATCCCTGTGTTTGAATACTGCCGGCGCAAGGCTTGTTTCCGGTATTGTTGACTTGTGTCAGACTCTGTACAGGGTGAGTCAAAAAAAACTTGACCATGATGTGTTCCAGCATTTTGAATTTTTAAATAATATATATTACCATATGTGTATGCGGAGACTTATTTCATATCTATTTGACTGCAAAGATCATTCCATTCGGTTATAAGTAAGGTCGCGTACCGTCTTCGAATCAAGACTCTGCAGTGAATAAATAGCCTGATTTTTCGTCTGGGACACTGATTCCTTCACTGAATGTCGTCATTCACTGTGAATATGGGACAGAGCAGAAAACCAACTATTTGATTGAAATGACTGTAGCTCGGTCTATACCTAACCGATGTGAATGATCTTACAGTAATTAACGAAATGAACCCAGCTTCAGATGATACACATATGTTAGATATATGTACTTAAAAATTCAAAAGGGCGGACACAATCAGGGTCAAGTTTTTTTTTACTCAACCCAGGTATGAGAAGCAGAGGAAAATGGTTAAGAGGTGATTTCAGAGTTTTAACCATCATGTGGACACAACTTAGGAGTGAAGTAGCTGCATTTTGTTTACCATCTGAAACTGCGCAACAGCTTGCTTTATTCCATGAAACAAAATGAACCAGGGTGAAAATTTAATTTGTTAACCTTCTCATTTCAAAATGATTCTCCAAAATGTGCTAGAAGTTGTACGACATACTCTACTTTTTGTATTTCAGGGTGGCCATTGCTCAGCTAGCTTTGGTATATATGAATTAACATTGAACGTGCAGAATAGATTATGCGACCGAAGTACTAACAGTAAAATTTACATGACATATGGTTGTTGCAAAAAAAGAGGTAATTTATTTTTAAAATTAAATCGGATTTAGATGAATTACAATTTTGTTTAGGCCCACAAAATAGTAAATTTGCCATTGTCAAATTCTTAAAAAAAAAAAAGCCCCAAGGTATTTAATGATCAATAAGGGTAATATACGGACTCGTACATGTACTCAATTTTGCCCTTGTTGCGGTTGGCTTAAGTGATGATGCAGATGGATTAATGCCTGATGGATGGCTCATCATGAATCCACTCTACAGACTAAACCATTTAGTCAATGAACTTCAAGTGACATGATGATAGAACATGTCAACCTCAACCATATCATGTGAGTGCAAGAGGTCGTAAGTACAGTAGCTGCCATGTGATTAACATTTGTGTGCTGATATGTATTAAATAAAGCTAATTTATCTTTCCTTGAGTAGGGGGTTCTTGAATGATTCTTCAGGTAACTGTGTCGCTAAAGAACCATTTCAAGAGCCACTGACCAAAGACTTGGAATATATCCAAAGACTCGAATAAATGTATGTGTGATTGGGATTTCTGCCAAATAGCAGCTATTGCACTTACGACATTCTGCATTCACAAGACAATATCAGTTTACTTGTCGCCTTAATGCTTTCAGAGGACTTTGAAAATCCTTTATGTATGTGCATGGCAATTTTCTTACTCGCATGGTAGCCTATACTACACCATGTCTACCACAGGCAGCCGACTGCCACATACACATGGGCTAAATGAGAGGCAGTTTCAAGCCCTAGGCTAAACTCAGACAAGTTTCGTCCAAATTTGGAGGGGCTACATAATACTTTTTGTAGTAATCATGTCCCAGCGGGATTCATGACATAAAACGTTGTTTTGAGGAAATCGCATTTAAAGTTTTGCGTTAAAAAAATGTCTAATTAATTAACATTAATTAATAAGCCAATTAAGTCATAAAGTCAAATTATCAATAACCAATGTAGAGTACCCACTTTAGTTAAACGTATTTCAGCATATTAATGCAATTTTCAAAAGAATTATTACAGAAATCATATTAAAAAGCTCACATATTACCCCCAAAATATCAACAAAAAAACAATACAATACAAAGAATTAAAAATAAAGGAATCATAAGACATTCATGACTTTGCCGCTGACTTTGAAGAACAAAAATAATCACAACTTGTGAAGGAATTGTCGATTTTCAAAATTTGAAGCAAAAGAAAGACAAGTTCCAAGCTCAATATTAATAAAATACAATTTTGGCCTTGAAAAACCCTGATAATGGGGGATACCACTTAATTGAAAGAAAATCAAGCTATGCATGCTCTAGGAAAAATCTTGAATGAAAAGAACACGAAGACGGGAAATGATGGTGCATCTATTACAAAGATACATTCTCC
>JAMKCH010062820.1:0-19325 GCA_023653785.1 Ophioderma brevispina
TGTTTGGGCTAATTCCTTTACGTAAAGTCATTGTTTTGTGCCTCACGAAGCAAATCGGGTGTTACAATTTCTGCAAATGGTGCAGGAACACCGAGCTCCCTAAATGGCTTCTCCTTGGCCTTGCTGACTTCTAGTCTCCACTGCATAACCTAAATCAGACTGATTAGAATTGGACAAGTCATTTGATGACATCACCCTCTGGCTCTGGAGAGTTGAACAAGTCCAATCAGGATCTGGTTCCGCAGGATCTCGAACACCAGTAATGTTCCCTAAAATAAGGTCATAAACGGGGTTATTCATACACATGGCTTGAACTTCACCTGTAAAATAAGGTGTATCTACGTAAACATTAGCAACTGGTACCTCACGTATCGTGCCGTCTATCAGGATACATGTCCTAGTGTGACCTGTCAATTGATCATCTCAAAGTCTTGACGTACAACGACTCCACTACAAGCACTATCCCGAAGTACACTTACCAATTGGTTACCTATCAAACCTGAGACAACTGGCATCTTTCTGACCATTTTAGAGCTACATGCTGTGCTCATCACAGGAACTTTATGGCCACAAGCCAATTTCACATATCCATCTCCTGTGCTGGAATTGTCAACATGTGTATCTAATTTCACTACCATACAAGCAGTAGTAACGGGTCTACCTTGTGTCAAATTGGGATTTGGTCGAGCTGCTTGTTCAGATTGGCTTTGATTATCATGACACTTTACACACGCGCATTTGTCACACTGAGCACCTTGTGTTTCACTTTGGCCAGCAGGTTGCGAGCTATTTTTAGGATTACCACGCCTTTTGCCCTTAGGCCTGGTATCAGTAGTTTGTAAGGCTGCTGCTTTCACGTAATAAAAGATCACATAGACCTTCAAATGATCTATCAACTTCAGCTAATTCAATCCACCTATCTAGGTAATTAGCTATCCTAGTAGAAAAATGAGTACCAGTCTCACTTACATTAGGTTTGGCAGACCTAAACTTCACTCGGAAACCATCCTCAGTTAGATGATATACTTTTAGGACGGCTTCTTTTAGCCTGTCATAATTGTTAGCATCATATGCATTCATAGTTGAATATTCATGTAAACCTTTACCTGAAAGAAGAGCACCTAAGTTAACAGCCCATTCAGTGTGTCTATTCCATCCCTGGGCAGTTGCATACCTTTCAAACCTTTGAAGGAACGCATCCATATCATCCTTTCCTTCTTGAAAAGCAGGGAGTTTAGGGGACCTAGCATGAAACTTGGGTGTCACATCACTTTCACCACTTTCAACCCTCTCTCTCTTCATTTTCTCAATTTCATATTGCATTTCAATCATGGCTTTCTCAGTACCACCTTCCACACGCTATTTTTTCAATGTCTCAAGCTGAATGTCCCTAAAAAAAAAAAAAAAAAAAAAAAAAAAAAAAAAAAAAAAAAAAAAAAAAAAATCTCTAAGTCAATCAATTCTCTCTGCTGCGCCCTTTGTTCGCGTGCAAGCTGTTGTTGGTCCTTCACAAAATCCTGTAAATCTCTACCACTATACCCCATTTTCTCGCCTAGCACTGTCAGCTTTTCCAAATCCATGGTAAAAATTCTGCCCAAAATTACTAAATGCAGAACCAAGACTACACAAGCGCAAGTTACGCGCAAGAAAAACATGAGCAGCTGCAAGATTTGATTACAGGCAATATAGAAAAGACTAACTTCCAAAACAACCTAACACGAAGCGCAAACGCGAAATTTTCCAAAGCTATTCAATCAAAACCAGTATCTATACCTGACATTGGTATGTCTAAATGTATTATTCACAGAAATGCTTTTCTTTTCCTGGACGAGCCCCCAGAAAATGTCACATTCAAAAGAAAAGCCTAACATGAAGCTGGAATACACATTGACAAATGCATAAGACAGCTGGTTTTGATTTCATGACTTAGACACTGTTTAATTTCCATACCAATTTATGATTGCATATTGACATTATTAGAGGTGGATATTCAGTTGGACAGCGAATAATAGATACAATATTGCATTGCATGAATTCAATGAGCACTTCAGAGTTTGAGTTTGTGGGATTTATTTAACTTATATTGTAGAACTATAGGCCAGTCTCCACTTTCAAATTTCTTGGTGGTAAGACCATAGAGCGCATTGTGGCTTCAGATTTGAATAATATTATCATCAAGATGGTCTGTCCGAATAAGTTTTCAATCTGCATTTACAAGGCAAGGCATTAGAATCGAATCCGCTCTTTTGCACGTTCAAAATGATTTATGTGCCAGGACGAGGGACGGGTCACTGCTGTAGTCCTTTTAGATCTTAGCACGCAGCTTTTGACACAGTTGACCATAATATCTGCTCAAAAGACTTCATGATATCGTCGGTGTCGACGGTAACGCTTTAAAATGGTGTCGGTCTTATTTAAGATAGACCACAATCTGTCCGCATAAATAAGTCATGTCAAAATCCAGTTTACCATGATTTTTCATTCCACAAGGTTCAGTCTTGGGACATTGTGGTTTACAGTTTACACACATCCTGTTCATGACATCATTGCCAAAACATGATCTTAAGTTCCATGGGTCCGCGAACGGATACGCAATATATTTTTCTTTTAAAACCGTCCACAGCATTTTGTGATCAGGGCATGGACGGATTGAATCATGTATTACAGAGATTCGTGCATGCGATGCAAGATAACTTCTTAAACTATGATGACCAAAACAGAGTTTTTCTTAATGGATCTTATCAACAACTTTCAAAGTTTCAATTCCTTCATATCCCAAATTGGCGAATAAATAATTACTCCAGCAGCGGCATGCTCGTATTTTGGTACCATTGTTGACTCTTCTATGTCGCTTATCCCAAATGTTTCTAATATTGTTCGTTCCACATCATTTCATATCCGTAACACAGGAAATCAGAAAATATCTTTTAATGCTCATGCTGCAGAATAAATAATTCACTCTGTTGTGACCTCACGCTTAGGATTGCAGGCAATTCACTTTTATTTGTTCCCTCAAAACTCAAATAAAATGTCTTCAGCGCGTACAAAACTCAGCTGCTCGGTTTATTACTATCTAGAAAAATTCACTCATATTACTCCTATTTTACGTCCGATTGCACTGGGTACATGGGGAACTACAGGATTGTTTATAAATTGATGCTTTTTGTTTTTAAGCCATACATGTGTGCACCGCATATATTGATATTTTAAGCCATACAATCCTTCACGAACTTTGCGTCTTCTAATAATAAAATGAATCTGGTTGTTTCCAAAATCTTATCAGTCCTGGGGGAGTAAATCGTTCTCATGTGCAGCACCACGTATCTGGAATAAGCTTCCACTTCACATCAATCGTCCCAATACCTGATTTGCAATTAAGACAAATCTTAAAAAATATCTTTTTAACGATGCTTTAAAAAAGTGTTAATGTTTATTTTTTAATATGTTGTTTTTAGAGGTTTTTTTGTTTTTGGTTCGTTTTTTGTTTTTTGGAAATTTTAACTTTTTCATATGTGTGTGTAATTTTAAATTGTTTATGATGTCTATATCTTTTAATATGCTGGGATGTTAAATTGTTAAGTTATATTGCATTGCGCCTTGAGCGCCTTTCTTAGGCGGATATGTGCGCTTTATAAATTTCCATTATATTATTATTGGGTCATTCCATGCATTTTCAACGGCCGTGTTGCAGGGGTCACGATTTTGCTCAAACTTGGTGGATAGGTTCACCCAACGGTAGTTTAGAAGAGGTCAAAATTAAAAATTCAATTTCACTTGCATTGCGGAGTTACGAAAGTTCAAAGTGTGTTGGTCTTTGTAGAAAATGACAAATTAAAGTGAACACGAATGTGAAGTGCCATCTCTGAAGCATCATGTTTTAAAAAATACATGGATTTAGACCATTTTTGCTGTGTGCATTTACCTTTTGATATCGAAAGGGTTTATGGGAAAATAAATCATACCAATTATCCATATTTAGTATTACGGGGGGTCAAAAATGGGCCCTCAAATTGTGTTGCAACCATTTTTTCAATTTTCAAAGGCATGTGCTGTAATAAATTTCCATCCAATTTTCATGAATGCTGTGTAAATGTGGTGTTTGACCACATATACTATTATCAATGTAAAAAAATCAAATTCAAACAACCCCCCTTGATGGGACAGACCCCCCCAATATGGGTCCAGCCAGAAACTGGCCTAAAAATGGCCTCCATTCAAGGGGCAAATTTCAGTGTGGGCGAGGTGATATAATTTTCTAATCTTTTGCATATGAAAGAGAAAACCTTAATGTTTCTTAAGAATAAAAAAAATTCTTGTGTATTTGATGTTTACTTGGAAATTAATTACAATCAAAATGCGCATAATATTACAACATGGCTTAATATTAGTATTCATAAGTTTCCTTTTTGTATGATTGACCATCTTCAGCCACATCCCATATGACTACAGTTATGCTTAATTTTGATGTTGTTCCAAGTATGACTGCTCTTGTGTCACTCATTTCTGAATTGAAACATAATAAAAAGGCATCTTCTAGATTTTTAAGGGGGAGGGGATCAAAAATGGCGTGTGCATATTTCCTACAGTTTAGTTGATTAGTGTCATTCCATGTCAATTCAACAAGGCATACAATGCCAGCATGCCATGGATTTCTTTCAAATTTCATTTTGTTGGTGCCTGTCATCGCCCCAGGGGGCACTCAACTTTTTTTTTTCAGGTAGGGATGTGCGACCCCGATTTCTGAACTTGGGGGCTTGCAAACTGATTTTTTCTCCGAAAGTGGAGGGTTGGGAATGAAATTTTGAGGAATTGGCAGGCTTGGGAGCTGAAAATTGGCCACATTTTAGCTTCTGGGCCAAATATTTCCCCAAAAGGGGACCTTAAGAACTGAATTATGATTTAAATGGGGATCTTGCGAACTGCTGGAGAAATGTGGAATGGGAATCTTAAGGGTCGCGCACATACCCGTACCACTTCCCAATGTCAGTGCCCCCCCCCCACGGGTCATCACAACATGAAGAGGTCACAAACCAAAAATTTGTTGGCTTGTTTTGTATTTTTAATGTGTAACATACAGGATACAAAAGCCTCATTCTTTTTAGTCAAATGATTTCTGTTGTTTTTTTTTCAATTGCTAATGATTGTATTAATTTTACAATTTAAACTATTTAAAAAATTTAAACTAGCAGTTACCTACATTCTGGAAAAAAGTTAACATTTACCTGTATGAATTGATTTTTTGGGGGAGGGAAAATACCTTGAGAAGGAGTGTGCTAAAAGCCATATTTTAACCCTCCAATTTGGAAACAAAAATGTCAGTCATCATCTCCCATGAAACCCTAAGCAC
The DNA here is from genome assembly GCA_023653785.1 of Ophioderma brevispina. NCBI lineage: Eukaryota > Metazoa > Echinodermata > Ophiuroidea > Amphilepidida > Ophiodermatidae > Ophioderma > Ophioderma brevispina. Next base: position 5,348 of record JAMKCH010062820.1, read on the forward strand.
TTGTACTTGAAAAAAGAAATGGGCTTACTTGCCATGCGACAGATTTAAATGCACAATTTGGGTCATCTCATAGGCCCTAACTTTGAAAAACTCATAAGTCCACAGCAAAAAGAATGTAAATTTTGGGTTTACAACCTCTTTATCTTCTAAATTGTAAAGACAGGTATACATGTACATAATTATTTTGAAAGGAATCAATAACATACACCAGTATACCTGAATTAGCATAGAATTACCACTATCAACTTAGAAATTGGCACAGGCACCACCCCCCCAAAAAAAACATCTTGAAGATATTTAGTTTTTGCTCCAATTCACAAAGAGTCTGACTAGAGAGCAGGCACAGCTTGGAAAAACATGAAAAATAAGCATTGAATATTAGACTAGACGAGATTCTCAAAAAGATGCTTAATTAAGGAAGTACAGGCATTTTTAGTAGAAGCGTTTCAAACAACTTTTCTAGACTGATTTTTTGTGCTGATTACGAAAATGACGATTGCTTTGCTGAATTTTGAGTGCAACAGGGTCAAAATGTAAAAAATTCAAAATGGCCGCCAAATGCAACATATTTCATATTTATTTTTTATAATTAATGCATTTCTACTTTTAAAAGTTATCCAACATACTTCTATACCGTCCCTTGAAGCTGAGCATATTTTCAATAACTTACCAGCATAAGTTCTTTCCCCATGAGCAGAAATTGGAGAAAATTCAAAATGACTGCCAAAATACTAATGTAATAAAATGAAAAATATACACTTCCTCAAATGTGATTTTTTTTATTCAAAATTTATTTATAAACAAAGGACAGGTACATGGAGTACTGTATGCAGGGAAAGGAAGACTACTTGAAGCGATTTCACATCTAAATGCCATGACATACTATTTCTAGGTGTCTTAGAATAAGAGGCATAAGTCTACTATGATATGCTTTGTTAAATTTTGTGTATAGTCACTTTGTAGGCCTAGCTATAGGTCATACTTTTATGTATGCTAAATATAAATTGTAGACTAAAATGTCTGGACCTTCGAAATGACTTCCGTAGGAAGTGAAGGGAATCATCAGACGAGTAAATGAATAAAATGATAGTTACCCTTTCCCATTATTAATGATTGGTTCCGAACGATTATGTAGAGTTCAGTCAGCTTGTTCTTACAACACACTTTCCAAAAATGAGATTGGCATGCCTAAATTCCAGTATAAACTCCAAAACCTAAATTCAGTAACTAAGACTGTCAGATAGATTATCTTGACCTTTCGGTTAAACGAAAGATTTGCGGATCTTTTTAAAATGCTGACACCAACACTGCAAAATTAGTAATAGTTAACGCTAGTAGCTCGAAGATGCCGTAGACCTATAAGACCGCAATTAGAGCAGGAGCACGGACCCAGGTCAAACGTCATCGTTTACCCCCCCCCCCCCCCCCCCCCCCCCCCCCCCCCCCCCAAAAAAAACATCTTGAAGATATTTAGTTTTGCTCAAATTCACAAGAGTCTGACTAGAGAGCAGGCACCAGATTGGAAAAACATGAAAAATAAGCATGAAATATCTAGAATAGACGAGATTCTCAAAAAGATGCTTAATAAGGAAGTACAGGCATTGTTAGTAGAACATGTCAAAAAACTTTTCTAGACTGATTTTTTGTTGCTGATACGAAAATGCCGATTGCTTTGCTGAATTTCAGAATTATTTTAAAAAAAAAAAAAAAAATGTAAAAAATTCAAAAAATGCGGCGCCAAATGCAAACATATTCATAATTATTTTAGAATTATTTAATGCATTTCTACTTTTAAGTTATCCAACATACTTCTATTACGTACCCTTGAAGCTGAGCAATTTTTCAATAACTTAACAGCATAGTCTTTCCCCATGAGCAGAAATTGGAGAGAAAATCAACAATGACTGCCAAATACTAATGTAATAAAATGAAAAAATACAGCTTCCTCAAATGTGATTTTTTTTATTCAAAATTTATTTATACACAAAGGACAGGTACATGGAGTACTGTATGCAGGGAGGAGAACTTGAAGCGATTTCACATCTAACTGCCATGACATACTATTTAGGTTGTCTTAGAATAAGATGCATAAGCCTACTATGATATGCTTTGTTAAATGTTGGTATAGTACTTTGTAGGCCTAGCATAGGTCAGACTTTAGTAGGCAAAAATATAAATTGTAGACGAGAATGTCTGGACCTTCGAATGACTTCCGTGGAAAGTGAAGGGCATCATTCAGACGAGTTAAATGAAAATATAAAATGATAGTGACCCTTTCCATATTAATGATGGTTCCGAACGAATGTAGAGTTCGTAGCTTGTTCTTACAACACCCCCCTTCCAAAATGAGAATGCATGCCTAAATTCCAGTATAAACTCCAAAACCTAAATTCAGTAACTAAGACTGTCAGATAGATTATCTTGACCTTTCGGTTAAACGAAAGATTTGCGGATCTTTTTAAAATGCTGACACCAACACTGCAAAATTAGTAATAGTTAACGCTGTAGCTCGAAGATGCGTTTATAGGCCTCATAAAGACCGCAAGTTAGAGCAGGAGCAGGACCCAGGTCAAACGTCCATCACCCCCACTTTTTTTAACAAACGGAAAGGTTGAACCTTTGGTAGGTGTTATGGACCCTCTATGTAAATGCATGTAGTTAGTACTCTCAAGTGGTGGTACGCAAGGGTCAAACCCTTAAAATGCCCCAATCATGTTGAAATGTATACCACAATATTGTCCGTCTAGTCATAAGGATTCCAAAAATGTATAGTTTGTACCATCTATGACCATTGGTTTTGGAGCTATAGGGTAAAATGGTGAAAATGGTAAAAAGGTCAATTTCCATTTGTACATGGGTCAAATTCAGAAGTTGCTCCAATTTTGGTAAAAATAAAAGAAGTTGTTCATAAGGAATAGTTTGTAGCATCTGTAATGCATTGTTATCATGTTATGCGACAAAGTAGGTCATAGGGCACATAATTCAATTGGTGTTGACCTTCTTTGACCCTTGGCATGGAAAAATATTTCTGTCGGTCAATATAGGCAGCCAAATTATTCATTCAAGTTTAGAAAAATGTTCCCAAATTATTGGGTTCAACTAATAAAAAAAAAACTCTGAACCCTTAATATGCATGCACATGCACACTTTATGTACCAGGCACATGAACATTTTGGAGAATAATAGTGCCATAATTATGAAACAAATTGTAAAGCAATATGTGATCAGTTTTTGAAGAATACCACTAATTTACATAAATAAAATGCACGGAAACCCTGTTAAATGTCTAGTAATTTATCTTAGTAAGGCCAAAAAGTAGCGTAGGATCTCAATTGGAAAAGAAAAAAATACAATCACTATTGGAAAACATTTAAATGGTTGGAAAGCAAGAAAACTCATATTTTGGCCAAAAAATGGTTATAAAAACTCTTCAAATTCATATATGCTGGAAACTCACTATATATATCAACAAGTATTTAAAAAAAACTGTGTCGGGTTGCCAGGCATAATTTTACAAGATATAAGAATGACATTAAAAAGCATTTAAGAGGAGTAGATGGTTTTCTAGTTTGAAGTTGCACTTTAATTACAGAAACATGTATAAAAAGAAATATAACTGATTTAAAGTAGATGTTTGATACATGAGTATAAGATTGCAATAGATCCAATCACCTTGTTTACAACTTGATCTCCCTTTGACCTTGGTATGTGACCTTTGACCTCACATAGTTGTAAGCTTTAATTTAACGTAGGTTACACCTTCCTGTCATTTCAAATAAAGAAAATAGAAAAGGCGCCTAATTGGGCGCAAAATATGTAAAAAATGCATCCTTAAGTTAAAAGCTTTAATTTGATGTATGTAAAACTCTCCTGTCATTTCAAATAAAGAAAATAGAAAAAACGTCCAATTGGGTGCAAAATGTGTTAAAACTGGGCGCAAATTGTAAACAACTGCATCCTAAGTTACAGCTTTAATTTTAATGTACTAAAACTCTCCTGTTCATTTCAACATAAAGAAAATAGAAAAATTAAAAAAAACCCAATTGGGCGCAAATGGTGTTAAAACTGAATCCCCAAGTTATAACTATCATTGCACGTAGGTTACACCTTCCTGTCATTTCAAATAAGAGAAAATAGAAAAGGAAGGCGCATAATTGGGTGCAAAATATTTAAAACGGAATCCCCCAGTTAATAAGCTTTGATTTAACATAGGTTACACCTTCCTCAGTCCATTTCAAATAAGAATAGAAAAAGCCCCATGGGCACAAAATGTGTTAAAACTGAATCCCCCAGTTATAAGCTATAATTTTAACTTAGGTTCCCCTTCCATTTCATTTCAAATTAAAGAAAATACAAAATTCTTTTTGTAGTTTTAAAAATATATGTTAAAACTGAATCCCCAAGTTTATAAGCTTTAATTAACATAGGTTACAACCGTCCTGTCATTTCAAATAAAAAAAATAAAAAATTTTATGTTTTTTCTGTTTTGTATTTTTTGTGTTAAAACTGAATCTGCCAGTTATAAGCTTTAATTAATTTAACATAGGTTACACCTTTACGTCATTTCAAATCACGAAAATAGAAAAAAGACCCGCCCAATTGGGTGCAATATGTTAAAACTGAATCCCCAAGTTATAAACCTTCCTGTCATTTCAAATAAAGAAAATAGAAAAACGCCATTGGGCCAAAATGGTGTTAAAAACTGAATCCCCATTATAAGCTTTAATTTAACTAGGTTTACACCTTCCTGTCAATTCAAATAAAGAAAATAGAAAAGGCGCCCAATTGGGCGCAAAATTGTGTTAAAACTGAAATCCACCAAGTTATAAGCTGAATTTAACGTAGGTTACACCTTTCCTCCTTCCTTTCAAATTTCAAATAAAGAAAATGGCGAAAAAATATGTAAAAACTTGCATCCCCAAGTTTAAAGCTTTAATTGATGTAACGTAAATCTCTCCTGTCATTTCAAATAAAGAAACTAGAAACAAAATGCCCAATTGGGCCTCGCAAAATGTGTTTATAAGGAATCCCCAATTAAAGCTTGAATATAATGTAGGATACACCCTGCCTTGGGGCATTTCAATAAGATGTTACCCTTAAAATTTTTCGTCTTAAAATATATCCCAATTTTTTTTGCCTTGCAACCCCCTTGTCATATACCATTTGCTCACCGTAGTTTAACTCTACGTGCCTATCATTTCTTGCTTACACTCTCCCTATTCGTTATCACCCTTTTATCTATCCCGCAAATTTTAACCAAACTCCCATTTCCCAGACCTCTTGGCAGAGACTAAAAATCAAAGAATGCCTTTTTAATCGGCTAGTTTAAAAATCCTGCAATGATGTTATTCTTTGTCTGCAATTGCATCGCATTACACATTACCCAACCCAACTCTAAACCTCTCCATTTTAAAGGTATTCCGTAGTCATTTTTTCATAAAGAAACTTTAATGCAAATGACTTCAGATATTGAAATAGACTCCTTCGCATTTTTGAGAGCAGTGGTTTCTTAGATTTGGGTCTAGGCGACCCGACAAAAAGTCATTGCACAGATAAGCTTAGTTGGTTCAAACTGTGAGAAAGTAAAAGTTAAAAGAGCCTTATATGGGGTAAAAATGTGGAATATGGGTGGTTGGAATTACCTAAGTTTGCATATCAAATTTGTGCTCTTAGAGGTTCCATGGCCGAGCGCTAATTAGCCTCAGTCCCCACCCAGAATTTACCGGACGTGGTCAACAATTTGAATATCGAAGAAAGCTCGATGATTGCTCATTTACCTGTGAAAATCTTAGTGCCAAAGGCTGTTTGGTTTGGTAAATTAGAGCGAAAATGTCCCCATTTTTGGTCGACCCATATTAATTTTTACCGTATCCTCTATGGAGCTTACAAAATCACGTTCTAGCTCTCACATGGAAACCGATTGAAATATTGGCGCGAAACCTTTACAGATGGAGTTTTTTGGGTGAAAGGCCAACTATCAGACGAAACGCATATCCTTAAATCGGGCCATCCCCCTTCAATTATACACTGGATATCTGGAATATCAAAACATGGTGTACTATATGGAACAGAATCGTAGAGCATTGGTTGATACCTTTGGAGACTTGTCATGTCCTTTCTTTCTTGAACTAACTGGTAAATCGAAAATGTTGGTAGACATTATCATGGTCAAATACTATTTTTTATCAGGTCTATTAACATCATTTGTGTTTTCCTGCGAAATAAGTGTAAAAATAGTCATCCTCCAACATGCTATTTTATTGGGGTAAGGATAATTTTAGCCCCAATAGGAGAGTTCTGTTCGTTAGAATGCATACAAGCTGGAATGATTTATTTGAATGCCATTCGCATTGGAAACAGATTCACAATTTATGAGTCGAATGGTGAATTTTAAATTTATGTATAACTTGTTTAACTACACAGTTGATTAAGGTAATCATGCAATTCCAACCCGCCGTAAAGAAAGCATAAGGAATCGAGTTGCTTTGAAAAAAATAATAACTCATATTTTATGTTAATAAGTTTTGAGAAGCTGTATATGGCTGGCTCAATGCGAAAGACAATCTATAGATTGTTGAATCTCACCAACAACAGCCTTTCTGCATTAGTTAACTGAAAGCTTAAATTGATATGGAAATAAATTGTGATAACCTAATTATGTTATACAAACAGAAGATAGAGTTTCATCAAAGATAGCTTTGCTTCCAGTTCATCTCTTTTATATCTTCTCATTACCTAATCGCCTCTAGGAATGACTTTTTGCTGGATCAGATGAATGTAACTTTTGTAAATGTACTGAAGGTTATGACCATTTGTGATTTGTTCTAAAAATAATATTATTTGAAATATATTGTATAATTCCTTGATGAACTCTTCCTTGGAAGTACTAGCATAATAAAATAGTAGCATAATTTATGTAGCGCCTTATGCTATTGGCCTCTAAGCGGTTTTACAAATGGCCGCTGATCACTTACTCACAACGTAACTTTCCTTATGCAACACCAAAGTTTGGATCCTGCAGCGGACGTTGAGGGTTCTCACCCATGCTATAAGCGTGACATCATCTTAAGCTCTCTCCAGGGAGAACGTAGTGAATATCATCCTCCTCCAAGTAACTCACTGCGAATCTGAGGAGAAGCTGCAAATCGAAGGTTTTTGACCTTATTTGCTTCATTCGCACAACATCATGGGATTCGGCTTCTATGTGAAGCAAGGCATACCATGTAGATTCAACCCTGCAATCTTCACTGAATTCGCCGATCAGTGATAACATTTGGAAGCATGGGAAACCCCCTTCACTTCACCAAATCTATAGCCACCACCCAGCTGAGGCAGACTTCAATTTTCAACTCCCTTCCGTATTATTCATCGGAAGCCCCTTCGTCGCGGATATTTCACTGTAAAATACGCATTGGGATACTCCAACGGACAACTAATGGCAAAGCTGGCTCTTGAAGGATTGAATCCCAGACCTCAACTGCTGTTTGATAGTAAGGATCCACCTACCTTCTATTTATCTAGCATTGCCCATGGGACATGGCCTGTCCCGACCTGTCAACAGTCACAGCGACATCCTATCCCCCCGCTGCTCTCCAGAACGGTCCTCCCTAGAATTCCTATATCATCATTGCCCTACTATATCCTGGTCACCAGTGACATCAATGTCACGATCTCCAGCCTCGACCGAATAGATGGAATTTCAGGAAAGCCAACTGGTCCAAGTTCAACAACTCACCATCGAACGGTCATCCCGCTGCCAGACCCGGCTTCATCTAACATCAACGATGCATTTTCTGACTTCTCTGCCCATGCCCACCAAGCACTAAATTTTCCATTCCAAGAGGCAGCAAGCGATCCCTACACCCCCCTGTTGGGACAAGGAATGCGACGAGTAGCAAGCGTATTGTAAATACCAACTGCAATACTGAGAGAATAGCAAGGGCACCAGCTACTGGATCTGCTTGGCCAAAAGAGCCGCACCAGATGGGAGGAAGTCTCCAATCAACTTAACCCACTCAAGCCGCAAGCCTGGAACACCATCCAACAATCTCACTAGGCTCACTCTGGGCGTAGCTGTCCAGGTAAGCATTGTCCTGTCTCTGCAAATTTCATCGCTTCAGTACTTGTCCACAATGGAAAGTGGAAAGACCACACTCCACAGGGGTCAAAGCCATTCTCCTCGTGCTGTTAATGCCAGATTAAACAGCTCTTCTACAAAACCATCTCCACCGTCAATCCCCATGTCCCACCCAGTCACCTACGAATGAATCACCGGAAGCAATCAAGTTTCAAGAATGGGAAAGCCCTCCTGGCCATGACACATCCCTACAGAATTCTTGAAGAATTTGGGCACCCGAAGCTGGCGTGGCTCAACTCTTCCTTTCTACTTGCTTAGGATCATGAATTATCCCCTCAAGATGGAATACTTCAAAGGTCATTGCAATCCTGAAGCCCAAGAACCACAGCACATGACCCCAGTTACAGACCCAGTCCGCTACTATCTTCCCTCTATAACTGCTGTGAGCGACTGATACTACTGATACCGGCAGGACTCAATGATACGGTCGAGAGGTCAAATTTACCCCGCACCCAGCTGGATTTCGAAGAGTAAATCAAACAAACTGATCAGATACAATAACTATTAATGACATCGAGACACCCTTCCAGAAGAAGTATAAGTTTGGGGCAGTACACTTCATTGACCTAACTGCTTCGTACGATACAGTCTGGCACCGAGTTCTCTACGTCAAGCTACTCAAAATCTTCCCTGATGTCAATCTTGTCAAGTTCATTAGCTGTCAAACAAGAAATCTTTCGTCCTGGAAGACCAATCAATGGGCAACGTCAGTAGTAAGCGCAAACTTCGGATGGTGTCCTACATGTCTGTCTGGCACCCAATCTCTTCAACATCTACGTCTCAGATATGCCATAGGGATATTGTTCGCAGTACTCCTACCGACGACAACGGCACTGGAATAGCTTCTGATTCCTTTTAGTCCTTAGAAACATGTTTCAGAAAGACCCTCATCAAATCACTGTAAGCCAATTCTTCCACCGATGGCACTTGAAACTCATTAAACCCAAGAACCGTCAGCTCTGTTTTTTCCCTTCCACCTTGCAAGTCCGTGCGCAAAAAGAGAACTAACATCACTCTATATTGAGAAAAACGGTCACGACCCCACACCGAAGTACCTTGCGTACAATGGACCGCAGCCTATTTCACTCAACACACCAGGCAGTCGCTGCCGAGACGCAGTCTCGTGTCAAACCGCCTCAGAAGGCTCGCATAGGAACTGGATTGGGTGCATCCCTGTGCCCTTACATACATCAACTTGTTGCTTTGGCATACTCCACGGCTGAATACGCTGCACCATTATGGTCACAAGGCGTACATCCACACAAGATTGATGTCGTTCTGAAATGAATGCAATGAGACTTGTTAGTGTGCCTTTTGGCGACGCCTGTAGAATATACCTTCCAATTCTGTCTGGCATCGCTCCTGCAAACCTTAGTAGGAACTTGCAGACTATCAAGCCTCGCCAAGAATGTTATGAACCTGGTAGTCTAATCCCACCAACCGAACACCCCTTTGAGGATCAGAGAATTCCTCCCACGGAATCCACTTGCTACCCAATCCATACACTGCTCACAGTATCCCTTATCGATCATCTTGGAATCAATGACAGATGGTATGAGCATTGAGCAATGGTCATCCTCTACTTTGAACCGACAGAAGCAGTTTTGTGACAAGCACCTCTAGCAAGCCCAAAGCTGTTAACTTGATAGGAATGCACGGGTCAACCTCAACATACTCAGAACTGTAAACTGGCGTTGGTCTAACGACTCCTTCACCAGATCGGAGTAGAACCATCACCAAACTTCGTGGTGGAGAGCCACAACCATTAGCCCATCATAGATGACTGGAGGTGCACAAGTCCGCCACGAGGAATTCCAGGCCTGATCAAGCTGGATGATGAAACTATCATCTGTTAAAGATTTTGTAAGAGACGGATCTTCCACTGTGATTTTGGACCGTGCAACGAACGAACCGACAGTTACATACACATCTACATTCAATTACATTCAGCATAAATGCTGCTAACATGTTGGTTCACATAATGTTGCCATGAGAATTCCCATTTATGAACTATTTACTAGCCCCAATATTTGTTGAAGTTGAGTTGAATGGCCCTAAGTTTTAATGTTGACAATGACACAACGTTGTACTACTCAAGCCAAAAACCTAACAAAAAATTTTAGTCAGTAGTTTTATTTCTTATCAAGTTGTACTCATTGTCACATAGGTCTATTGGAATTACCATTTTTTCACATACCATAACATATTAAATGTTACATAACAGCTCTTTAGATAATCTTGTATCGCGAAACGCGAATAATAGGCTTTAAATCACAAAAGAACGTCGCGAATAGTAAAAACCAACTATCAGTTCAATTCTCACACTTGTAGGGTTTCAAACCTTTAGTAAAAAGTTATCTTCAGTGACATTGTCTCAACTTAGATGGACCAAGTTGTACACGCATGAAGTAACCGGTAGGAACATCTTCTTGAATCAAATCCGACTTTACTCGGTTGACCTAACGGTATACCCGTGGAACCCCCCCCTCGTTGACGTGTTTCATCAGCCCAGAAATTACACCTTTATGGCTGTTGACAACCAAAATTTCACCCAAAATATGGGAATAGACTTGACTATGCCCTTTAGTACACAGCTAATATTAACAACTTGAAAGCTTTCATGACTCAAAGGATAATCATTTAATATATTTCACTTCAACTTCATAATAAATCCTTTGAATCGTTTTCTTTAGCATTGCAAAAATACTCTTGTAAATACGATCACGCCTTTTATTATTTTTATCAGTTACGTTACGTTGTGTAGACTTATTTCCATCTCATAATTTGGCACCTCATTAATGTGCTATCACTCCAAAATGCAATTTAATATAGACCATTTATATCCATCAATTCAATTTAGGCGTGTATTAATAGCCAATTGCAGGTGTTGATATTTTACTCAATACTAGACATTCATTTTATTCACAAAGCAAACTTTGCATCAATCACCTTATGACGCAGGTAGGGTATTACCATGTTGACCGAAATTATACCCGTATTCTCTTAGAAATACAAAAGTCCGTTTTCATCTGCAAGTTGCTAGCTTCGTAGAATTTCGGCGGTGCACAAAAACCGCAACCAGTTCCTAGCCTAATCACGCCCCGATATGCACGTCAATCACATCTTTTGCAGCCACTCAACATTACGCAAATGCGGCACTAAATTCCGCGGGCCTGAAATGCCTTGGCACTGCATTAAAAGCTACCTGTAGCCGGAATTTTTTAATCATTAAATTGGGCAAAGCTGACTGTACACTTCTCCCTAATGTTCTTTGCGTACCTACATAGGTCAATTCAAGAACAGAATTTGAATCATCAAACACTCCATGTCCAGCACAATGACCATCTCATAGCTAGTGACCCAACTCTCTTACCTCCACTGACCTCACACAAAAGCATACTCGCTCATGCATACAGAAACTTCAGTGGTCCTCCCAGCCATTACACGATATTCAAACTTGTGACAGTTTCCCGCGCTAGAAAGTTTAGTGCTATGATGATGAGATAAATATATTATAATACTTTTCCTGCAACGACGAATGGCCTTTTAAATCGGCCCACATGACCTTTGACCCCAATCTGTTACCAACCCCATGGGGTCTTTGGGTCAGGGAGTATGTGAGAAATATTGCCCCAGATATCTTGAGACCAAGGCCTACTATTTAGGAGAAGGCCCGGAGTCTCAAGATCATCAAGGAATTCCCCCCCTTTAATTGGCCCACATGACCCTTCACCCAAATCGGGACACCCTATATGGGCTTGGCCAGTGGTTCTCTGAGCACATTTGGGGGTGATTATAGCAATTGATTTGGGGCCGGATAAGGAAATTATAGATTTCAAAAATGCACTTTCATTGGCCCACACGACCTTTGACCAAAACTGTGAACACCATGGATCTTTGGTCAACCTTTCCTCTGACCAAATCCTAGTGATTATCAATTGATTTTTGGCACAAGAAGTAATTTTCGATTTTCAAAGATGCCCCTTTAATTGGCCCACATTGACATTGACCAAATCTGTGAACCCCCATATGGACTTGGGGTCAAGCGTTTCTTCTAACCAATTCTAAGGTTTGGGATTATAGCAATTGATTTGTAGCACAAGAAGGAATTGATAGATTTCAACGAATGCCCTTTAAGTTGGGCCCACGTGGACCTTTGAACCCAAATTGTGAACACCCCATATGGACCTTGGGTCAGCAGGTCTTCTAACCAAGTCTGTTATATTAACAATTGATTTGTGCACAAGAAGGAATTTTATGATTTTAAAGAATGCCCCTTATCGGCCCACACGTTGACCTTTGACCACCAAATCTGTGAACACCCCACTGGGCCTGGGTCAAGATTATTTCTGACCGATTTTCTGGCTGCAATCGGCCCAAGCGTTTGGCAACAGGATGCATTATGGCAAGTGTTAACAGATAGATAGATTAGATATGATAGATCGATAGATGAGTAGATAGTAGATAGATGAGATAGATAGCTAGAATAGATAGGATAGATAGATAGAGTAACACATGCCATAACAATAGCTCTGCATATACTATGCTGAGCTAAAAAAACGGAAGTGCGTGAGAAAGAAAGAAAATCACCACAAATACACGACCAGCTGTGGGATACGCACACGGCTAGGTAAAGACTTGATCAGGCGGTCCCTTTTTGCGTTGCATCTCGAAATGAAACTGTGAAGTTGGTAAAAGAGGAGTGTGTGCTTCCTTTATTTAACGATCGCGTCAATGTTTTTGCCAATGGAATGCCGCCAAACAGCTATCTTGACATATGACACGATGGAACCTTGACCGTTGCCAGTCGCAACGTGAAATGATTGACACCAGATAGGACAACATGTAATTGATTTAATGCAGGCATATGATCAACTTGAATGGCCCAATGCGATTACATGCAATAAATGATACGTGTGACCGCAGTCATCGTCGACTTATTACAATTCTGTTCCACAATCAAGTTATTATGGGACAATTTATTGTTTACCCCGGCCTAAATATTCTTACCCCATTTACACCAGTCACAATTCGATTTTGACACTCTCTGGATTAGATGGAGGATGTAAATTGATGTAAGTCCATAGGTGTTTAAATGAGAAAGTTGTCTTAAAACAATGTTGATTGAAGGACTTACTCCCCAAACCAGAAATGCAGTGGTAAAGGGACAGTTTTGTCTGGTAGGAGCAATTTATATTAACTAGAATCATCTGTTTTACCCCAGATGACGTCTTAATTCAATAGCAATCAACCCAAGAAAAAATTTATATGGTGTTTACACTGGGCAAAAGTCGTTATGAAACTAAGGATTAGCATTTAAATTAATTTGTGTTGTACTTGTTTCACTTACACTGATTTTGATTCGCATTCAGAAAAATGAATGGGGTTTGCTTGGTGATAGGCCGGAAGTGTACAGCCTTGAGTCAGGCGCCACTGACTATTTGGTAACTTGAAATCGATAACGACCTTCGTTTACACTCACAGAGGCATATAATTACAATTACCCCAAATCGGAAAATAATAGCACTGGACCACACAAATTTGCTCAGACATTCTTATCTGTCAGGAGTAATTCCAATTATTCCACTTGCCAATTCCATGTCCTACAAAAGAACCTACATCCTTAGCTACCGGTAGGTCCCACTGCCAGTAAAGTACCCGGAAGGTCAAATTGCCTAACTTCTTGAAGAAGTTCACATAGAAATCATTTCTTAATTTATCTTATTGCCATACAGTACCTATTATATGATATAGTAAATTGTCTTGGGAGCCAAATTTAAATTTATGCAAGTAATTTACAAACTGCACAAATACCAACTTTAAAAGCTTGAGATAGCCCTA
>JAMKCH010062821.1:0-46455 GCA_023653785.1 Ophioderma brevispina
ATGGCCGGGGGTCCAGGGCCGCCTTAGCCGCCTGGCGGGTCCAGGGCAGAGCCCCAGGACGGGTGTCCCGGGCAGCGCCCCTTGAGCTCCTGGATTAGCAGTTTTAAATCACCTAGAAATCAATCTGTAGTCAATTTCTTTGAAAAAATACCTGATATTCAAACAGAATGGTAATTTTTTTCGTTGAAAATATCTATCTGTTGACAATTTCAGTTTCAGATCATTAGCTTTAAGTTCTAAGATGTCATATAATCAAGGCTGATCAACATGCTGACATGATTGATGGGCTGACTTACATGCCCAGTCTAGCCTTGCCCATCTGATGGGGGGGTTCTGTTCAGTCTTCACATCATGGCTTGAAAACAGCTGGTAACTCTTGTGTCTTTTTCATACCCCCCTGTTAGTTCTTTTATGTAAATCTTTATTTGCGTGACCCTTTGATCCTTTGAGCGCTTCTTCCCCCGACGATATCCATAATTCGCTAGTTTTCTACCCCATGGTGACGCATGTCAGTAGTACGGACGCCATTCCAGCTTTGTTCATGTCCTCTGTCTACTCTGATAAAAAAATCGCTGTTGTCATCTTTCTCTTCTCCACCATCACCAGTTCCATTTATTCTTATCTTTCCTTTCATTCTATCGCTTTGTAAATCATCATCCGTTCAAGACTTTCGATTTTCTACGAAAGTAGTGTTCCTGCATACCAATGCATAACACAACACATCGCGCGTCAGCGAGATGAATCTTGAAAAAAAGCCAAAAATGTTTAAATTATCGCCGTTTAAAATGACCTATATAATACCACCTTAACGGAGAGTGTAATGCATATGTGGCCTTAATCTTACTTTTTACTATAATACTGAATAAATCCAACCTAAATTTTGATGGCTTTTTTTTCGCTGATCAACTCTTTACACAGAGCCTGTAGGATGATCCTTACGGTACCCCGTCAAACGATTTTCTTGAGAATGGTACGGTATGGCGATCGAGCTCGGAAACCAACGACATGTGTAAATTTCTAGTTGCCGATGTACGATATAAGCACTAAATGTCGCGGCAAATCATACTTCATTTATTTTGGCTCACCATACTACCGGAAAACACGGATTTTTTTGAAACATTTACAAGCAACAAAAAACTGAAAAAAAACCGGCAGTTTTGGGGTTTTAAAAACCCGGATTTTCGGGAAAAACCTGACTATGCCAAGTCGATTTTTGCAGTTTTTTTTTTAAATTTATTTTTGTGTGCTTGTCCCATCTTATTATTTAACCCCGTAATATCATCATTTATCTAGTAGTATCATTTCCGTTCCTCCTCGCAAAAACTCCTCAAACTCCTCGTGTTGCTCAAAATCTGCTGGGGAGCGATCCTTTCATTTTGCTGCCCATCAGCCTGGAACTCCATTCCTACCACCTTCGTAACTTATCCTCCCTTAATCAGTTCAAGAGCCAGTTTTAAAGACGCATTTATTTCCACCAGGCATTCCCACACGCATATTGTGTTTTTTGTGAGCTATCACATCGGTTTTTGTGTCTTTTTGTGCGCACTGATATCTTTTGATGATTGTGCGCGTTATAAGAACTCTGTATTATGAGTAGTAATTTCCTTCTATTTCTATATCGTGACGCATTCACGCCGTAACTAGCTTAATTAGGCCTAATCCTTATACCATGGCATTATACCACAAAAAGCTACTAACGCTTCGCTCAGGGACCTTCATGTAGAAGGGTCACTGTTTACACATAACGCTTTTTATACAAAATAGTAATCATTCAATAGATGGCTCCCTTTATGATCCCGCTAAGGTTGACCGCGAAAGGTCAGTTGACCACTCCCCTCTGAAAAAAATCGACTTGTACTTTCAGCTGCGGTCAGGTAATCTGCATTCTGTGGATTCGAATATTAAGATCTGTCAATCATCCGCTATTACAAATGACAAGTACTCGTCAAAATTGTTGAAGGGGATGGCATAAAATCGGACGAAAACATTGGTTTGTTTTTTTTAAAATGTCAAAATACTTCAGATCTTTGATGAATGCAAATTTTCACTTCGATAAAAAACATTCAGTTTGGTAAATATTTTACGCAAGAAATTCATCTACTTTTCTTGTGATTTTTATTTTAAAAAGTACGTGGCACGTACTCGCCCTTTACCATATCGGAAAAAATGATTCTCCTTCTTGAAAATCGATCTAAAAAAAACCACTCGGCTTCAAATGTAGTAATTTGCATGGACAATAACATGAATGGAATTTTGGGGATTTTTCGCTGGAAAATCATTGCCTAAATCTGTGGATTTGTGACTGCATCTTTCAAGTTTGTGACTGTTTTTCCGCTGTTTTTTTTCGGGCAGATAGAGTAGTAGTAGTATGGGTACCTGCCGGCAAAAAGGATCGTGGCTACCACGGTGTATATCTGTTGTGCTGATCAAACGGGCGTGAATCAGGACAGGCAGAGGGTTACGCGTAAGCTGCCGGGAAAGCACATTGCCATGATTGCGTTGTGTTTTGAACGGGGGTGAGGTTCGAAAAAACTTACGTAAATCTGCTATATTGTTCAATTGATCCCGGAAAAATTTACAGGATGCCGTAACAGGTCAGTTTGGTTGACAAGTAAGCTCATTTCTCCCCTACACCAATCAGCGCGAAGCGATTCCGCCCCACATGATATCATCAAAAACAAGCAATGCGTCATCACTATATGAAATGATTCCATGCCGAGAATTACGCGCAGCTACGCCAGTTTTACGGCACATGCCGTTCACACTTGCTGGGATTAATTCAACATTGCTCGCTTACTACAAGTCAGATAATACGTTCTAACTCTCCGCCCAAATAACAATGAAATGTACTTATAAGATTGAATACCGATCAATTAATTTGCTCTCAATAAAAATATGTGGGATTTCTTTTTCAACAACTAATCAAATTAGCTTACATGCACTTACGGGGGTGTGTGCATAGCCACCACGGGACCCAAGGATCATGAATATCGATCACAGAGATACCCGCCCCAGCATACAAAAGCACCGCAAATCCTTGTTAGCCATTGGTTCACTTTGGTTCAAATGTGACTCATACTTAAATTAGGGTCCGCCAAGTTTGGACGGACTCGCCACAGAAACCCACGTTAACAATCTCGCCCCCTATGTGAAAGTAAGTAGTCCAACTGCCCAGGTATGCCCGCCTGTAGGTGAATGAAAAATTGAACAGGGCGTATGTTATCCGCGACCTCAATCGACCTGCATGATACGTCCCCCACCCAGGGGTAGGACACGAGCGTGCTCGATTGGGACATTGGGGATTTCCCTAAAGTTAAATTCTCACGGTAGTAGTTTTGTTTTTTCTTTTTTTTTTGGCGCCATCGCGCATTTACACCCTCAGCTATTTTTTTTATCATTTCTCTTTGCGATTGGCCCTACTGGGGTAAAACACACACCCCAATTGGAAAAAAAAGTTAAAACAAACATTGGACTACAGAGTAGTTCTAGGAAAAACCGGAAAACTGGCACCTCTGCTGTGAGGAGCCGCAACTTAATGGCACGAACTAAAACAACTTTCAGATGCGATCCTAGTGCTAGAGCGCAATGATTGGCTGTATTCTGAAACACTGACACAAGGATCCAGACGAGCCAGATTACATCCCCGGGATCTTGCAACAATGCCGAACTATAAAATGTAAAGAATTTTGTGAAGGGCGTTTTTCCCACAACTGGAATCGGACACGCCATGATAAGGAAGCCACAGGAGCCACAAGGATTGAATGTATAATTGCCCGGAGTGCGGCACTGAGCAATCGTAATGGCAGACGGGACCTTGGCGCAAAACCACTACTAGCGCCACATCTGATATGGACCTAGAGTACTTTACGAGTTATCGCCATTGAAGGTACACAGTGAAGTACAGCAGCAGGAAGGTGATGGTGCTCAAGCCAGTAAAGAGGAGCCGGCACCTAAGTCGAAAGAGGGGAAAATCAAACTGCCTCTGCAGCAAGCAGTACTGGGCTATTCCCTTCCACACTCGGATTTGGCACCACAGCATGTATTTGATTTTTTTTCTTTTTTGGTGTGATGATCGATATTGATGAGAAATGAAAACCCTGAAATTTTGAGCTTCATACAACCAATTTCGATTTTCCCCCGCAGTAGCATTCAGAAATTTATGGGGTGTCACCATCAAAAATGCTGTGCGATGCGAAAGACACTTTTGGAGAGGGGCCTAAACTTGTAATGGAACCCCCCAGAACTTTGAAAGTCACTATCGCTGGGGGATTTTTTTGGTGTAGAATTCAAATCTGGCATCAAAATGTATAGCTCCTTTACTAAACTTTTTAAGTTTATTTGGGTGTAAAATGCAATATCTTTGCCATCTGGGACCAGTTGGGGGGTCAGAAACTCCGTAAGTAAAATAATTTTAATGTCCTTATATCTTGCAATCTGAGTCACCTGCAGGACTTTTTTCTACCAGTACACTAATAAGCACATTAGGTAAGTAATACGTGAGTCGGCCTATTGAAATCTAATTTTGCAGATTTGAATGTTTTGACAATACGGCATCACCCCTCTACTTCAGATATGTGAAGATACCCTCATCAAAGAACTATTCTTGAGAGAAGCACACTTGGTGTTCTGATGTCGTCATTGTTTTCAGGACAAGAGAACTTTTGCTGATATTCCCCATAGAAATGTAATGGTGATTACACTGTCATGTACAATGACCTCTGGGTCAAACATATACCGTTTGTGTGTAAAATTTGAGTGTGGTATTTTTGTTGTGAAAAATAAAGTCACCAAGCTAAGTTCTTTCAAGAAAAGTGTTTCATGATCACATCTTCACATATCTGAATTATAGGGTGTTGTCGAATGTCAACATTGGTTATTAGGGGGGGTCAAAATGTGTCAAAAAGTACAATTAACATTTTAATAAAATACTTTATATAAAATTTTCAACTTTTTCAATGTGTTTGTTATTGTCTGGTTTTAAATTTCTACTATGTAACTCTGCTTAACCAAAAGATGGGCAGTAAAATTTTTCTTCTTACTTTGGAGTTCATGAACCCCCCTATTTGGCCCCGAAGGAACAGGCATATATTTTGACCTCAGTAACCTAAAAAAGTAAAACACGCTATGAAACTTCGCTTCCCGATGCCAGATTTGAATTCTGCACCAAATATTTACCCATTGATAGCGATTTTCAAAGTTTTGTGAAGGGCTCAATCTGTGACCCTCTAAACATGTCCTTTCACATTGGGCAGCACTTTTTGATGCTAACCCCCCTAAATTTCCACTTGCTCTAGCGGGAAACAAATGGACTATGACACTCAAAATTTCAGAGATTTCATATCTCATTAATGTCTACCACCACACTTAAAAGCGAAAAAAAGCCACGTGTGCGTTGCACATCTCGAATGTTGAAATGTAATGGGGCCTACTAGCAATGCAGCGTCGTCAACAGCAACTTCTACAACAAGTACTAACTGTAACGTTATTACTTGCTGATATCCGCCATAACAGCTGGAGGAAATTGCAACCGGGCCGCGTGGGGACGAAGAAACTCGCTTTCGGAAGACACCATCACCTGTACGGGAATATCCATTTTACAAGTGAGGTTCTGCCAGCCTGATTATCATGGATATTAACATTTTTTAAAACTTTTCCTAAAAAAAATGACATGTAAATCATTGTTTCCAATGATGTCAAAACGTATTGAGAGAAGGCCACTCTCCCTACACACATTTATATTGATAACTGTGACTTGTGTAATAATCATTTTGATCCGGAAAAGCACCAAACCTTGAAATGTTTAAATTCTTTATTCTGATTTCATAAATGTTTTATAAAGATTATGTGTAGGACCTAAATGATAATGATAGTGTGTATGCAAACTGGCAAGTATTACTGTATACACAACGTAGGTAGGGCTCTTCATTAGAGTATTGTTTTTATTGCTACATGATTCCGGAACGATAATCCGGAATGTAAGAGCGGCGATAACGGATCATGCCGGATAGGAGGTTACGCTTTGCCGGAATTGAGCAGTAGGGAAAATTTTCCGGAAAGCCACAGTACAACATTTCAGAATACCATTATATAATTGTGTTGAATGTTAGAGATCCGATGTGTGACACGTTCGCCGGATTACGGATCATGATTTTTCTGAATAGGCCCTAGTTCAAGAAAAAAAAAAAGGATTTTGTAAGGAACAAAATATCACTGATTCTTAGCCACTTATTATGTTTTCATGCTTGTAAATTAGTTCTGTATTCTAGAGTTACCAAAGACTGAGAAGATTTAGTATATGAAAACCCGTAAATCGTAGGTTATTTAGTTGAAATGGATGAGCGAGGTCTCTTACACCGGATTAGCGTTTTGATGGATCGGGTGAGCATTCCGTCGGCAGCATGTTTGTGCAGTGTGAGACTTAGAGTCTTCCGGTGCTCTTGCATGTTGTCGTTGGACTGTTCCGGTGATCCGGCGATTCCGGAGAAGGAGTAAGAAACCAACCTCCGATGATGTGTGATGAAATGTAAGTCACCATGTCCATTTTCCGCCCGGCCCGACTATGTAAGATCCGGGACGGATCGGTTTAGCGGGAGGGCAATGTGGCGAAAATGGAAAGTGAGAGATAGAGGGCTCCATCATATCTGTATCTGGTTGTGTCGGTAGGGTAGAATAAATCTACATTTCACCAACTTCGCCGAACACAGTTGTGGCATGCGCGCTGACAAGACACGAATGAGAGCGGCTGAAGGCTAGTTGTGCAAGTGTTGCTTAAAGTTGTCTAAGGACGGTGCATAGGTGCATTCTTGAGGTAGATTGTTCTTTTTTTTTTTTTTTTTTTTCAAGTATTCTGCCTCGTTGCTTCTCCGCATTCCGACACTGATTCCGGATCTGCCCAATCTGTTAATAAACCACGTTTTGATTGATGATTGAGAACCAGATAAATCAGTTTCCGACGCCTCCATTACTCTGACTCCGACTCGGTGTGGAATGCCATACGCCCCCGCTCATCATATCAAGTGTTAAAGCCTTAGACGCTCGCTACCAAACATTTTGAGTAACCAAGTTTCCGGAATTCGCCACAATACTCTAAAAATGTGCTGTAACGGGTGAGAGAATTCCTCATGATTGGACCAATGCGGTCTATTCATGAGGAATTTTCTCACCTGTTACATTTAATATACTTCTAAATGTTGAAAAAATGAAAGAAAACGATACAAAAATAAGCCAGATATGACCAATTTTGTAAGCAGCACCTTTTCCCTCCATTCCAATGGGATTTACACAGTTAAGCAAGAATACGTCAATGTACGATATACGGGGCATAGCATTATGAAAGTAATGATGACCCATGCTATTTTGTTTAAATGATCTATGAATAGCCATAATCTCTTTCATTGATCTTCAAAAAGAATTAAATTTCACACAAATCTCACCCAATTCTCTGAAGGTATAAATGAACATGATGAAGAGGGTTTCAAAACACTACTACTTGTAAATCCAGGTTATAGATAACAAGTTATGCCAATATTAAAGGACCTAAACTCTTTGCAATATCCTAAACAATGGGAGGATCTTGTTTTCTTACTCTGCAACAGATGAATTGGTGTTTGGATTCGTCATATCAGTTGGCACATTGGTATAAATAAATTCATTGATTAATCTGTAGTTGAAATAATCAAGAAAATGTAGCATTAAGCTTGACAAAGGCATCATGATATTGTACATTCTCACAAACACAAGTTTTATGTGTGTAAATCCCATAGGAATGTCGAAAAAGGGGTGTGTTTACAAATTTGGTCATATCTGGCTTATTATTTAATCAATTTCTTTCATTTTTTCAACATTTGGAAGTATATTAGATGTGTTTTATAAAAACAACAAATCTATGATATAGTGATTGCATTAAGGTCAAGATCATCTTTAATCCTTGCACAATTTTTTTTTATTCACGTAGTATACTGACAGTGACAAATACGGACAAATACAAAATTCATCTGTCACTGTAGAATGCAGCAAATTAGCGATTAATGTATTTTTAAGGCTTTCATGCTGACGGATAACTTTGTAATTGGATCTCATCTATTTTGTCAAGTGTCACTGCATATTACCATGTTTCTGACTACGACAGTCTGACGATTCCCATAATATTTTCATATCGTGGGTTCATCACGTTCCAGTTTTGGAGCTAACGCGATTGAATATGGTCAGAGATTCGCCATGACACAACTCAGGCAACCCATGGTGCTAAGTCCATGAATGTCACCATGGACCAGTAGCATTTGTAACTTCTAAGATCAAAGTTTCAAATCATTCTGTGTTTTTGATGCAATGAATTTCATTCATTACTGACCAGTCCTTTCATCTTGTGTTTACATCAGACCCAAAGAATCTAAATATATGTACTCTTCTTGTTCAAATTTTGTTTTCATTTTCACAAAATAAATGATTTTCCACTGACAGCACCCCAGTGTCATTTGTTTATCTTTTGTTCATATCAACCCTGTTTAACACACTCGATGATGGCCTAATTTGGTGCAGTGCAAGTGTTGCATTTCTTTTCTGGTACACACGGTATCATTATGCGACCTAATATCTGTGACTCAATTGGATCCAAATCAGAAAGCAATTACTATACATACAGGCAAAAATATAACAAAGCAAAAGGAACAATTGACTCAATTTTTCATAATTCAGTATGTGGTATAGTTTTTCACATTGGGCTAAATGTGACAGCAGTATGAGTTATATTTGCATACAATGTCCTGGATAATAACCCACGAAATTCTCTACAGGAGCTTATTTCCATTCGGGGTCCATTAAATACTAATATTTAATTCTTACAACGTGCTCAGGGGGGCGCTGCTGTGGACGCCTAAGGCTGCCTACAACACAACAAGTACATCCAGATTGAGGAGGAAAGCTTTATGAAAGAAGTCCAATTTTTTTTTTTTAGATGCAGGACGGAAACCAAGTAACTTCAAGAAAACCTGCATGACGGGCATGATCGCCCAAAGTCCGGTACACACCGGCTTCGCATGGAAAGGAACCGGCCGCATTTATGAAAGGCGGGGATGAGCCACTACTCAGCCCCCCTCCCAGTTACTGGGACAAATTGGGACAGCCAAGAGTAATCACCCTATTTTTTGTGGGCCGCCAGCAATAGCTGCGGACACTTATTAGCAATCTGTTGTGCGGCTGTTATGTATTGTTGGATGTTTGTGTGGATGTGTGCGTCACTAAATTGTTAAGTTTTCTTTAATTAAATCGACCTCAATTGAAAGTGAAGTTTCATTGGAACAACTCTGTCATAGTGCAACCCATGGTATCCCTCATAGTTTAACGAGGTCAAGGTCATGTGAGGTCTAACTTCAAAAACACGATAAAATGTAAGTGATAAAATGTAAATTGGACCTCAATGGAAAAGTTTGGTTCATTGGAACCAAACTTTGTGTCGAGGTTCCAGGTATTCCTCAGATGTTATTAGGTCAAAGGGTCATGTCCCAGGTCCAAGTTCATGGAGGCGGCCCACAGCTATATTCTTTGAATATAGTGAGGGTGCGAAATTCTATTTTTCACTTTAAAGTCCCTTGAAATTGTGCATGACTGAGTTCCTATTTTGTTTTCTTGTTGAAAAAAATAAAACCATTGCGACTTAACTTTGATAGTTCTTATTTCTGAACAAACCAGATCGTTACCAACTGTGATACCGCTGATGGTGAAATCAATTTACTATGATTACTTTGCTTTAGGTACTTAAAAGCATGGAAGCCATGGCACTAACTAGAAGATTATGAGTGAGGTAACCATCCACTGACACCAGGTGGCGGTTTGATGCTATTAAACAACGGGATCATAAGTTGAACAGGGAAGGTTTCAACGAGAAACTTGTTTAAAAACTGATATGCCTGCCTTATGGCTCTCTGTACATATGGGACTGACAGCTTTAACATACCTCCAAAGGACGTGCTATTCAGTTACCCAAGTCCAACTGAACCATAGGGGAATGGAATTCCAAATTTAATCAATAGCCCTTGTACAGATTTAATCCATAATTTAGAACTGACTAATCCCTGAATCCCATGCACATTGATCCCACTGGTAATGAACTGGGAACCCCGCCACAGCACCACAGGCTAATACCCTAACCACTATGGGCTATGCTCTCAACATATTTTGTTTTGCTTGCAATAAATTTACAATTAGCATTTGGCTATAAAACAAAAAATACAACACGGATCCTCAGACCGCTGTGTTGCATGCCGTCGCGGTTTGTTATGATAAGGCCTCACATGACCTTTGACCTTATAAACAAATGAGGGTATTGCATGTAAACTCCATAAACCAAGCTTGGTTCCATGCACTTCAACTTTTCACATGAGGTCCCATTTTACATTTTCATCCTATCTTACAACTTGACCTCACCTGACCTTTGACCTTGGTAGTGACCTTGACCTCTCAACAATTGGGGATGTCCAATGTTGCAACCTATGACCCAATTTGTTTTAAAATCCATCAAATAATGTGGATATTACAGGCAAATGTTCAACCCTTTTTCACAACAACTGACATCAACAAACAGAGACAAAAAGTGATCCCATGTGTCTTTCTGCCTTAAGGCAGGCCGACACAAAAACAGTATTTAGACTCTTATGAATACCACCAGAGATTGACACGCACTGTCTTCAAATAACTGCACCAGCATAAATCTTGAAAAAAGTACAATCTACCTTTGGTTACTCTTACATTTAAGCACCTCTTAATAAGAGTATTAGATTGAATTATATGTAATACCTTTAACAATTTTGCAAGGCCCCAAAATACATAAAGGTTTTTCCTGCCCAACGACAAATAATTGTACAAGGTTATATAGGAAAAAAAAAATCAAAAGTTTAAAGAATTGCACATAACTAGAATAACATCTGTTCCCCCGTACTAGACCAGAGTATATTCCCACCCCACCCTTTTTTAGCTGAAATACCTTGAAATTTTGGGGGGTGGGATAATTCCCCTATCTTGCCATTAAAGCCAAATTGAATGTTTTTTTAGCCTACTCTCCACATACACTATACAGCCACTAGCCACTTCATGACTTCCGAATTTGAAGACTCAATTTTGACAAAATGCCGTTTTTTTCGATAGTACGTATTTTCCACCCACCCTCATTCCTGATTAATTTCACATCTTTGGCCATGTAACTAAACCTGACTATACTTTAACTGTATGATTTTTTTGTAGCAAAAAACGAACAACTAGTCGCGAAAACTGAACCTATGTGCCATCAGTGTAATTGCCGTCAGCCATATTTGATTGGCCTTCCCTCATTAGTCGCCCTCTGACCCTACACATGGCCTTGTTCAAAATATTCTTCTCGTTTCAGAAAACAAATCCACCAAAAACATATTTTATTAGTGAATTTTATGAACTGAAATTTTTTTGTTATTTTGTTTATGTATTTTTTTAATACTGAAATATGGAAAATATAGAATAGAATCACGTCTGAGTGAAGTAGAAAGCCTTGAGAATTTTGAACGCAAAAGAGTGTCTTCTGCTGAATTCTTACTCTTTGCCATGGTTCTACTCTTAAATGGGTTTTTTTTTTTTCACAAACTTTAATGTTTCCAGACGTCATTAGAGATATTCTTGAGATGGAATATAGATTAACTATGGGAATTTTCGTATTGGAAATGCATATCATTTGAATTCAATGGCTAAAAGGTTTTTGGTGTGTTTGAAGAAAATAGGTATTCCAAATTTTGCAGTCAAGTGTAGCCAATTTTTTGGCATGGGGATAATAAACGGATCTTTAAATGTTCTGAAATTTTCCCTAACCGTGGGGTGGGATTTTCTAGAGCATGGACTAAATCGTGGTCATTACGGTAGTTGAGCTTGAGCCTTTGAGAGCAGAACTTTGGTACATCAGATTAGTTTTAAAAAAACCTTTTTAGGTACTATGAGCAAGTAGTCAATCCGTTGGCCATTGATTCCAACTAAACTGTTTCACCTCATCATGGCATTAGAGTAGATGCACAAGGGCTGGCGCCGCACCCAAGTGCAGGCGGAACCCTAGAATTTCGCAGTTTTCGCGCTTTCGCGCCTCACTATATTCAAAGATATAAGCTGTGGGCCACAGCTTACAACTTGACATCACACAACATTTGACCTTTGACCTCATAACATGAGGGACCCATGGTGCACCTATGCGAAGAGTTTTGTTCCAATGAACATTCAACGTTTCAATTGAGGGTCAATTTTTTAAAGAAACTTACAATTAGTGACGCATCCACACACACCGACGCAACACGCACCACGATTGCTAAGTGATCCTGCCAGCTATAGCTGACGGCCCACAATTGCAAGCAGAACAAATACAGTACTGGCAGAACGCACATGTATTGCGAGCTGCAATTTCCTACTGCAGGCTCATTTTCCATCTTATAGGCCAAGATCATTAGTTTTATAACCTGAATAGCTGAAAGCTGAATTTTCATGATAGGTCCGGAATATGAGTATAATAAACATACCTAAAATTCCCCAAACATCACCCCCTGGAGCGTCTCCTCTCCAAATCCAAGGATGGCGTCCAAAATGGCCGCCATTTCTATTTTTATCATACTTTCCACCCACAAGTTGGAAATCCAAAACAAAGTGGTCCTATATATTATGTTTTTAAGGCACATAGAATCTATAAAGTCATTATTTTGACTAAAAACTCACAATATCCTAAACTAGATGGCACAAATGGCCTCCATTTCTGATTGTATCATACCTTGATAAGTCGGCAAGTTAGAAGCACAAATTTAGTGTCCAAACATATGTTTTAAGGACAAGATCTATAAGAGAAGCGTATTTAGAATAGCCACAACCAAGATGGCTTAAAAACTTGTTCATCTTATTATAGTAACAATGATACAAAATAAAAGAGTTGTCCCGGTTACAATAGTTTTCACGGTCATCTGGTGCAAGGCATCTTCAACACTAATGTCCATTTATATAACAATCTCATTATCTTGACATCTAATATGTCGTGCAGTGATTGGCAAGTTTGACCTACACATTTGCTGTACATGAGGTGGTATTCAGGGTGTATCAAAAGAATCCCAGATTTTCTTGCACTGCCACATCTCAGGTTTGAGCAAAGTGTCTGGTGTGGATGAAGATGTCTGTTTGTTAATTTTGCAACCTGCCCATAATACCCTTTTAGTAGTTGAGGCAGAGTGTAACCCGCCATTCTGAAAAACCGGTGAGATAATTGGTGAAACTGTGACTTGATTCGCCCCGTCTTGTATGCGAATGATGTGGGTCGGTCTTCTCATATTTAGTAATGTTGCCCCTCCCCTATAGTGTAGTAATGTCCATGCTGTATCTATTGTTAATAAGCTATCCAGTAAGTCTTAGGATTCTTAGAATCACTCCATATTACCTTAACCATCTGCCTTCTATTTGTTTTTAAATATGTTGTAATATATATAGTTCGTTCTTTCGTTTAAGTCAAAATCTCAGTGGAATGTCCGTCTTTAACCAGCTAAATCAGTTTCATCGACCAGGTTAATAAGGCTTTAATTCCACCTTGGAACTTGTAGACCTCACAGTCCTCTATGATGTGGGCTAATGGTTTGTTGCTCTCCACAATCGCATTTTGAAGGAAGTGCTTTGTACGGACAATGCCAGTTCTGAGTCTCTTGAGGTTGACCCATGCTTACATATCAACGTCGGCAGGCTTTTGGCTTGCTAGATGGCTGTCCACAAACTGCTTAGGTTCAAGGCAGGTTAGAGGATGACCGATGTTGCTCATACCATCTGTCATTGAAACAGGATGATCGATATGGAAGCTGCGACTGCAGTGTCATGGATTGGGATTGGGTAGCAAAAGTGAGGTGGGGGGATTAGGCTACCAGTACCAGGTTCAGACACATCTTGGTGATGCTGATCAGCGCTTAAAGTTCCTTCCTCCTAAGTTAAGAGGGCTAACACAGAATTGCAAATTTTTTGTTCATCAGAGTTATTTAAGTTCTTTTTTGCGCATTGATTTGCAAGGGGTGAAAACAGAGCTGACGTTCTTGGATTTGTTGAGTTTTCAGTGTCAATCGGGATGAATTGGCTTACGGTGATTAGGTCTTTCTGCAACAAAACCATTTCTAAGGCCTCAGAAGAATCAGCAGCTAAGTGCGTATCACTTAGAATAGGTGAACAATCTCTCTTTGGCATTTCTGAGATGTAAATTTGAAAGACTGGATGCCATGACAGAACCTTGTTGGGGACACCATCCGAAGGTTGCGCTTCTACTTGCATTACCCATTTGATGTCTGCAGGACGAAAGATCTGTCGTGGATGAGCAGCATTATGAACTTGACAAGCTTGACTTCAGGGAAGGCTTTGAGTAGCTTGAGGTAGATACCTCGTTCCATACTGTATCATCGCAGCAGTTAATCTTTGAAGACTGACTACTAAGTATCCCAAGCCGTCGCAGTATATAGAAACTAACTGATTTCTATAGTTTTCTCCGATGGCCAAGCCTAATTTCATGACTATTGAAGTTGTTAAGGTTGGTGGGACCAATATGTACTATCTGTAGTAGATTAATAGTAAGTCCCCCAATACACCAACATGACCAGTTATTGCCCCTGACCGCTGACAATACTGCCCGCTCCGTCGGACTCTGCTATAGCTAGAGTTGTTGATACTAATTAACGTGTCTGTATCTGCTTCTGTCGGCTTTTATACGGAGATAGGAATTAAAGGTGCTTGTTCCGATTTTTGTTGTCCCTATTGTTTCTCTACTTATAATTATGAGAGCCTGGCACTTGTTACACTCACCAGCAAGTACCAATGGGAAGAACTAAGCTTGCGATTTGATGTTAGATTGCGAATGAGAAAATAGCGGTCTTTCATCTTATGTCAAATTTAACTACTTACGGGTAACTCAGGGGGTCCCAAAGAATTTAAGGGTAAACTGTTTGACACACCCCCTCGTCTATGTTGATGGCTTTCTGGTACTGTTAAAAACCGAAGGGCACTTTAAAAGTTCTCTAAGTGATCTTTGTCTATGCACCTATAAGGTTTACTCATCAAGATGCCAAAGGGGCTGGCTCAAGTACAATTTGAGCACAAAAAGGATGAAAAAGGTAGAAGAGGCACAGCCTGAAGTCCTATCCTTTATTATCTTGCATTTAAGACAAATCTCCCAGTGTGCAGTTAATTAAAATTACTAAATCTAATAATACCCGTCCTTCTTACCAAGAAAATCGGCTCAGTCCTCTTGTGTTCATATTTCCAAATCTCAATTAAATGAAGCATAGTTAAATGTCATTGAACATTCATTCATTATTATATTCATAATACGTCTATTTGTCACTGCAATGTGCAATGGCTGGTATCAGCTGCTGAAGCTGAGGGGATTTCCCGGGTCAGGCTGCCACACCAGATAATATGCATGAACCCTTAGGAGTTTTGGGCCTTTCTAATATTTTGTTTTACTGTCAATTAAAATCTATATTTGAGCTCTTATTTGTATTTCTAATATGATTGGTTGTAAAGTTAGGATAAAAGATACAATGGTGTTTCTTTTTTGGTTAGTCTATTAGTTTGGGCACTCTAGAAAATGCGTTTTATAGATTCTCTATGTTTAAAAAAATTACGTTAGACACTAATTTTGTATTTCTGATTTGCATATGAATATGATACAATTAAGAAATGGCGGCATTTTGGACGCCAACTTGATTTTGGGTACTTGGAAGTTTTTGAACTCTCAAATAATGACTTCATTGCATTCTTGGTCCTTAAACCTATGTTTGACATTATTTGTATATTTCCAACTTGTCTGGGTGCAAAAGATACGATACATTTGGAAAATGGGCGGCCATTTTGAGCCGCCTCCTTGAATTTTGGAGAGAGCTCCCAGAGGATTTTTGGGGACTTTTTGTATGTTATTCTACTCCTATTCCTGGAACCTAATCCTGAAAAATTCAGCCTTGTTATGAGCTATTTCCAGGTTTTACCTATATGATCTAATGCTCTTGGACTATAAGGAACCATTAAAACGTCCATATACAATCGACCTAAAGGTGAGCAACCCAACATCGGTCCCCGATTTTTCCTATGATGTTTTCCTCCCTCATACTAATTCAATATCACTCTAACTGATCTGCTGATATCACAACTAGTGTGCAAAAAAAAATGCTTTCCACCCTGATTTGGAATTAAACTGTCCACTGTCTATTTGGATTAAGGTTTACTCTGCTTCTTTTACCCAAAATTGGAGTTCTTTAGCCACATTGATACTTCTGTGCTAGATACAACATAAGCGGATATTAAATGGGCATTCATGATCCACAACCTCGTCCCCCGATTAACCTCAGAAATTGAGATTTTTTAATCACCTGAACCATTAGCTTTATTAATCCATATCTACCTAATCTTATGTACAAATTTGATCGTATCTGTAAGATATTCACATTTTATATTTTGCCGTCCGAATGGATAAATGATAGCACAGTGGCCTTGTGGGGCCGTGGGAAACAAGCAATTGCTCATAACACCAACCCACAAGATCAGAGTCAACCAAAGTTTTTCAGTCAGGATATCTCGTAATCCCTGAATAAAAGAAGAACAGAAGGTGCTTGAATCACAATGATGCCCCATTTATAAGATCAATAGGTAACTTCTTTTCAAGTCCTTCTAACAATGCATACTCTTTGTAGTACTAGAACAGAAAACAATCGCTGAAAAGAGCAAGTTGGGTGTTATTTACTGGTCCTCAGGACTTGCAATAAAGTCCATTCCTACTTGGTTGCACTATGCATCGCGTTGCCGATTCATCAACCAATTCCTTAGCGCACTCTCGCAATAACAGTTAAAGAATTAACTTAATTAGGGAACCGCTTGTACAGTTGTTTGGATATCGACTCAGTTTGGTGCACTCAACTCGCATGCCAACGCGATGGAGTGAAGGTATAAATGAACCTTAACTTTCTTTACCGTTGGAAAAAATGTTCCTTTTTAGCTGACAGCTTCCTAATCATTTACGCTACAGTCAGGGACAGAATTAGAGTGACAACTGCACGTATGTCAAGTTTGTCATCAGCTTCAGCGAGACTGTGATTGGATTTGAATGTGGAGGATGGTTTGGTCATGTTCAAATGAAAATACGAATTACATGTCAAAATGCCCTATTTTGAGTCGGTTTTCGACTCCGGACCCATTAATTCACTACTTAAACTTTCCTTTTAATAAGCTTTACTGTTCAAGCTTTTTCTGTACGGCCGCATTTGTCTGCCCATGCACAATTGGTCGCGTTATTCTGTCCATGACTATCTGCACTACCTCAGAAAGTGTAAAACCTACAACATTACTTACAGTAGTGCCAACTTTTACCATAAAGTTCAATCTGTTCTTGTCAGCATTGATTCGTTTTCCACTGGTCACTTTTACTTTCAGACAACTTACAGGCTGTCAGCGAGTTCAATTCGCTTCAATTTCTCGGCCAAAATTTGGGATCACGAAGCTACCTATTGCTTCATATGGTAATTGGGTAAACTCTCGCAATCTGTCTCTAACATAGCAGCCATTTCTTTCATTTGCCTTGAGAGTTCTGTGGGAAAAAAATAAAAATATTAAATAACACACAAAACAATCTAACGGCTGTTTAAAATTCTACAAATAATTTCATGACTAGATCAAAATTTTTCCTGACTTTATCAAGACATCCATTGCAAACCTAGTTGAAGTGGGTGTTGACTGGCAGGACCACAATAACCCTGTGGGATCACCCATTGCACTGCAACTGTTATGTGAACCCATGAATTGGAAGTGGCAGCAGGGCACCGTGGCTTATCGTATGTAATGGCAAAACTATTTGTGATCTTAGCAATATATGCTAATGATCTTTAATGTTCAAAATATCCATTATCACTCACTATACAACATTGGCTCCAAACCTTTCTTTGCTGTAAATATTTTATACTACCGTTTATTACAAAATACTTCTGTTTCGGATGAAATTTTGAGCATATCACAGAAATTCAGGCAAAGGCATGGCCCATCATTAGTCGTTGGGGCAGTGTTTAAACGCCCTCTACTCTCACCGAGGTGATGTAATGGATTTCCAGACACTGCATGGAAATTTAAGATTCTGATCATATCCTTCTGTACTATATATCGTAAGCCATCGTAAGCCTTTGAAACTTTCATATTTGGTCATATAATTTCGCTGTTGGTTTTTGGATGAATAATGGCTGGATCATCCCTCTTCATCATCTGAAAGATGATGAACTTGGCCCTAACTAGTGAAATGAATACGATTATCCTACTGCATTTCAGTTTAACTTGCACGCAATTTATAAATGCGAATATGTTAGATTTCGCTGTGTAATCTGAACAACATCTTGTAGGGGACTTAAAACTTAATAGCCAAAAACATTGCTCAAAATTATCATCAGCAAATCATTGATAACCCCTGAAAAAACATTCTCAGTACTGAAAAAAATATCGCAATATTGTCACCAGTGCTATTATCGCACACCCGTGAGGCTGGCATCCCTTCAAATATATGCAATCGATACTTGTACATCTGGATGTGTTGTTACAAAAGCAAATTCAACTTACTTTGAATTCTGGAACTGTCATTTCAAAGGAATGTGTAGTGAGTTGACCTGATGAGTTAGCGACGGTCAAGGCGAGAGTAACAAAAGGTGAGTTGAGATTCTTACAACAGTCTGTGGTCATGCCAACACCCAGTTTCCATTTCATATCCACTAACTGGCCAACGTTGAGCAATTTGTTGGCTAGTTCTGGTGAGGATAATGCCTTTCCCTGAAAATGTATACAAAAATACAGAATTTGAGAAGAAACTACCACAAGCAGTTTGCTGCTACTTTCCAAGGTTTTCTCCCAAGACTGGGGCACTCTCTTTTCCTGGTTCTACCTGAGACGAATATACCTAACAGAGATTCGAAGCAAGTAATCAATGGATTGTTTGGAGCGTGCAGTGTCTGGTACGATATTGTTATGGTAATTCAACGATTCCCTCGACTGATCGAGAAGCAGTAATCGTTATTCAATACATTTCAATGTATAACCCCAAGATTTGAGTTTGGCGGGCTATTTTTTTTTTTTAAATCAATGATGCGCACACGTGCATGTTATTTGTCAAAAGCCTTGAAAAACCGTTAGTACTCAAGACTTTTGCATTCAAGTCCATGGAATAACTTAAATGACCCCCAATATTTTCACTCATTTGTCTACTATTTAAATTTGCTAAATTTTCAATGTATTACTGACATTCTTGGATATCTCCAAAATATCCTGAGTAATTAAAAATGTGTTTTTCTCTTTCAATATCACAAGAATTGAAACAATGTGTACTAGTTTTTATTTCTCAACTCATATTTTTAAACAGAATTGATCTAATTGGACATTTTATTTTAATTTTGACTTATTCTTAGGAAAAAGAAGTTATTGATGACATGGCCAAACCGCAAGTGTTAATGTGAGCCGGTCCTAAGAACAATTAATTTCACGTTAGGTTCATGAATGGAAGCACCGAATTGGTAAAATCGCCTTATTTTGCAGGATACCTCGCTCAAGAAACTTAAGGTGCTCACGCGCACCGAAAGTGGCGAGGCCAAGGTCATTGCAAGCGAAGGCAGAACGCTCGAGCTGTTAACAATGGACTACAACTTTGCTTCCGATCTCTGTAGGTATATTCAGTCTCAGGTTCTACACAGCTGTTTGACCACATGCAAATTGTCTCTCTAATTTTTAGAACAGTGTTAAGCATGGTGATACAACTTTTGACACTGATATAATTAGACATGCAAGAGCTTCATATCTCTGCAAATATCAGACAAATCCATTGTGGAACTTGCCATATAGTCCTACAAAGATCATGATTTGTATGTTATCGAGAGCCCTCTATATATATGCCCATTCTCCATATTAAGATGTGGAACTGTAAATCACATTTGCCCGCACAATGAAATTTTAGAAAAATTTACACAGGATTTAGTCAAGTTGGACAAATAATCCAAATCAGTCAAAACTGTGTCGCTGCAAAAATTGTTTTTGTTTTTTTAAAGATAAAAAAATAAAAAAAAAAATATTTATTCTGGTTTTTTTTTCAATAATATGAAACTTCAAACAGCCAAGAGCCCGCCGTTTCTCCATTGTGATTATCCAACGCTCCTAGACCATATCTCCCCTCATGGGCTTATTACTCGATAGGTGGCACCTTTAAATTTGGAGTGGTCAGGCAGTGGTTATGTTGTTATCAGAGGTAAAATGGTATATCACCTGGATTGCTAATCATTTAAAGACACTATCAGTGATAATTCCCCTGAAATAGTCAAAATATTTGAAATAAGCAGGAAAGCTTAAAAGTGAACAATGAGTCTGTAGAATTCCATAAGTTATTTGTTCATAAAAACTAAGAAAACAGGAATAATGCAAATATATGAATCCTCATTCAATTACATGGCGTAGTACGTTCCGTACAGACGAACGTTATGAACTGAAATATCCAAATTTTGTCTTATTAGGCGGCTAATAAGAAAGTTGGCTACCCCTCAAATTGGGCATTATGCTTTGTTAGGCTTTGTAAAACATTACTGTAATTGATTAAAATAAGACCTTCTTTCTGCCAGCCTCATTTTATTGGTGGTGCTGTGTCGCTCTGGTGTTGTTGTCATCTTGCAATCTGTTCGTTAAAAGTCTAGCTCTAACCATATTTTTTATTTCTGACAGGGGGTAAACTTTAAGTCTACGGTGATGTACAAATTTTATCAATCTA
Source organism: Ophioderma brevispina (assembly GCA_023653785.1). NCBI lineage: Eukaryota > Metazoa > Echinodermata > Ophiuroidea > Amphilepidida > Ophiodermatidae > Ophioderma > Ophioderma brevispina. Next base: position 20,783 of record JAMKCH010062821.1, read on the forward strand.
TTTCAACGGGAGTAAGATAGTAAAAATATTAGCTGCCCTATGGGTCAACTCGGTAGAGGGTAGGTGGGGTCCTGGAACACAATTTGCAGATGGGATTAGCCCAATGACTTTCAAGAGTTGCAAAGATTCTCCAAAAAGGCATAAACCATTCAAAGTGCCCCAGTATATAATTGAGCATACAATCTATACAGTAACATTTTTTTGACACGAACCATATTTGGTTTACTTAGTGGTTGGTATTTGAGAATGTCTCATATATTTACAACACGCATGTGCACATCTGTGGCTTAAATTTCTCTTCTCTAAGGTAAAAGCAACAATGGTCACCGAAAGCGTTTTTTTTTTTGTGCGTTAGGTAGTCGGAACTATTTTTTAAAAACTTTGTTTTTCAAACTGCACAGTTTGCTGAAACCAAAAACTTACCAATGTTGACATTTTTCCATGAGTCGCTTGCGCAAATATGCAAGATAGTACTGATGATGAAGCACAAGTTCTGATGTCGAGACCAGGTGTGAACATTCACTATTTTTTTTGTAACAAGCAGTTTTAAACCCTATATCACCTCAAAAAACTTCAAAGACGCTTTAATCTAGAGAAAACTTTAAAGTCCTGTAAGTGTACTTTCGCACATGTAATTTTTTGGGCTTCGCAATTTTGAACATTTTCATTGTTTTTTAAATTCGCTTTTTTCAGATATCCACATTAGCATCCTATACACAAAATACAATTGCCACATGCACTTGTCAGAAGTGAGCAAAAAAGCGTGAAAACAAGGTGAACTAGGATTTACGCGATGGCGTAAAATATGTCCCTGCCGAATGTCGCGATCATTAACAATGTGAAAATGCATAAATGTATCAAAGTCTACAATATGAACCCACCCGTCCCCCTCCCGACACACCCACCCACCCCTTTTTGTTTTTTGTTTCTGTTTGGAAAGACACCCCACCACATCTTGAGACACCACACCCCTCCCCTTCCTCAAGAACCCCTTCTTCTCCCTCACCTCCTCATCAGATGATTTGTGTACCCCTCACCAGTTTTACTTGTTTAACTGTTGTGTGCGCCACCACTCCCCGTCTCCTCGAGACCACCCTCCCCCCCTCCTAGAGGGGAGTACACCCCTTTTGGTGTTGGTATAATGAACGTAAACCCACCCTGACCCGACACCCGACAACCACTGGACATCCCACCCACCCTCTCCTCGAGACACCCACCCCCCTCACCCCCTCCTCGAGGACACCCTCCCCTCCTCGAGACCCCCCTCCCCTATAGATGACACCCCTAGACCACCCTCCTCCCCGAGACACCCTCCCCCTCCTCGAGACACCCCACCCCCCCCTTCCCCCCCCTCCCCAAACACCCCACCCTTCCCCTGCATATAGCTTCGCGATACAGCAATTATGATATTTAAGTAGATCAGATGCATCAAATTACCTTTAATCGGCCCACAAGCACAGGAACCCAATTATGATTCACACAAAAGACAGCGAAGAATTTGGATATCTGATGTACCGCGGTTAAGCGATTACAGCAATGATGCATATTTAATTAGCTCATTTGCATACCCGAGCCGCTTATATAACATACTGTTCAAATGGACCAAGAAGATGCGCACCATGAAAGCTTTCATGCAAGTGAAGGAATTTTGCCCGAGTCTGATGTACCGTTTCAAGAATACAGTGATACGCAGATTATGCATATTAATTAGAACATTTGCATATGTAGTTTGCCAAAAAATCTACTCAGGTCGAGAACCTCTTCAACCCGCTTCCTTCCTCCATGTTACATCATTATACACCCTTACAGAACTTCAGATAAACTTGTATTTAAAAGCTTGCAGGAAAATTTTCATAAATTATGCAAATTAGATTAATTTTAGCCTATTGTTATGCCAACATATAATCCAGGTCGAGAACTCATAAACCCTTCTTCCACAAGTGAGTTACATCATTGTATCCTTTAGGGAACTACCAGATAATCATTACACATGGGTTTAACATTTTTACAAAGACACGGAAGGACGACAATGAACGAGTAGAAAGGACGGCTAATTTTATAGTCCGTTCCAAACGCGTTCGGCGGGGACCAGAATGTAGCACAAATATTTCCACTTTTACAGCACTGATCAGATGACTAGCATACTGAAGGCTGGTGGTGGTAATTCTTCATTCTGTTAACTACATTTGATGGACTTGGAGCATGAAAAATAGCCATTCGTGATAGAGCATTAAAGGAAAACACCATTTTGTCTTTTGGTGATATGGAAAAAGGAATAAGCTCATCACATAGCCTCATTCTTCATGCTCTCCCACAGCTAGAAGGGGTTCCACAGGCGTACATTCATGGTTTATTGAGATTAAAATTCCGTTGTATACACTGACTCTACTGTACATGTAGTTCAAATACAGACCTGGGCGGGATATATAAGCAAATGACCACTTGAGAAACTGTGTTGCAGTAGAAATCAATTCTCACTGAGTGCTCTACCTTTCGTCCACCGGTTTTTGGATATAGGACTTCTCAAACCACAGTAAACAGGCGCGGTTCCACAAACGTAACACATTTAGCTGGGTCTCAGAACAAATTGCTTCTATTTGATATGAGGAAATGGACTTCATATGTACCCCCTCGTATATATTTACATGATAAAAATTTATTTGAATGTTTGGCCTTGTTTAATCAAAAACGGACAATAATTAAAAAGCTTAAAAAAATTAAATTTTATGTGCATGTAAATATATGATAGAGGGGGGTCATATGGAAGTCGTTGCCTGATAGGGACATCATGGGGTTAAGGCTTGACCATTTGAGGCATTCACTGTGTACCTGCTCTTACCTGATCACCCATACATGCTCATGACTGCTAGACCCCCCCCTGAATTATCCATTGCTAGTGTAGCCATCAAGCGCTTTCACTAGATCTTCTGAAGATGCCTGCTCTCTCTGCAGCAGACTACATATATAAAAATCAAAGAACAGAACTCATAGCTGTTAAATTGACCTCGGATCTCATTTTAAGCATTTTTCAACCTCAAAATGACCAAGATGATATCTGATCTCTTAACACTTCAATACACAAACGAAACACTCTCAAGGATCATTTCTGAACAGCAGTTTTGTAATGCAAGAACAGGAATTTTTCAAGTGTTTTTACATAATCTTCAAATCACTCCTCCATGACATTTGACTTTATTTTCCTATCCTTATAATCCAAGTGTAATTAAAATCATAATGCATCTGCGAACAGAGCATTATGTTCAGAAAACAAGGCGAACTCGTAGTTCCGCGATGCGTAAAATATGGCCCCGCCGAATATCGCGATCACTAAGTGACCAATAAAACCTGCACCAGTCCACCCTTAATTTTAGCCATCCTAGCTCGCCAAAAAGAACTTGGGAAAAAAAATGGTTATCAAGAGAATGCTCAAGAAATCTGAAAATTCATCATGCCAAAAATCCCTGAAAATCACTAAATTTAGTAAAAATATGATTAATTACTCAATTTGGCAACCACTATATTGAAAAAAGCATGTGACCACCTTTTAAATTGGGACCATACGGGGTTGGAAAGTAGCAGACCTCTAAATAGTTCCGGTGAAAAAGTGTGGGATAGATACTTTCACTGAGTAATATTTCATACACGCTTGCCTTATCATGTTATATTATAGGTTATTATTTCGAGTGAGAATTAAATTTGGTGTCAAACTGGTAGCTGAGAAGTGGTAGATTACGAATATATGAGCAAAACTTGAGGACCACGGAGACGTGATTTTGATGAAACACAATAGGGAACGGTCGGCACAAGCCTAGTAAATGAGTGTGGCGATATTTTGAAAGTACGGATCACGCATTGCTTGGAATTATCGCAATTAGCGAAAACAACTGTGTCATGAACCATTTGAGACCATTTCGACAACAAAAATAAAAAGCGACACGATTAGCTAAATTTTGATCACCACAATTTTGGAGTGTTTCCGAAGATACTTTTCGAGTACGTCCAAATATATTATATAGTCAATACATAGCAAAATATTTAGAGGTCTGCTACCGAAAGCTGCGAAACATTGGATTTTTTTTACGTAGTTTCACATTTTCCAGAAATGTAAACAGGCTGACAACCCAAAGAAATGATCCACGTGTTGTAAACACCGAACTAAAAAAAAATTTGCCCAAAATCTAATAAGGTTGAGAATCCTTCAGCCCGCTCTTTCCCACCAAGTTACATAAATTATAAGCCGTACAGAAACTCCAGATGAAATTGTACACAAATGTTGACATTTTCTGTAGTGCAATTATGACCTTTTCCCTGGACTTTTTTCCCCACCCCCGACAGGGACCAGGGAGGGATCCTGGGGGAAGATTACATGGTGAGGGGGGTATCCCCTCCTTCACAATATATCAAAGTTAGGGATACTCTAGCTCATCCAGAAAAAAAGATATCACCAAATGTTCAGGGTTCAGTTTAACATTTTTATCCGGACAGACATACGGACGGAGCCCATTTTTATAGTCCCCTCCCGAACTCGGTCGGCGGGGACAAAAATGGACAAAGACAGATACTTGAAACAACTTCCGTTACTTTCTACAAGTTAATAGACCATTGACACGATCCCCATAATGCATCTCGTATTGTGCCCATTTCCATCAGGGAACTCAGCCTCAAGTCACCACCTAACACTACAGTTAGGAGCGTAATTAAATACTAGCAACTTACCTATCTGTGGCCGCTGCAAACAGTTGAACTGTATTCGTCCGCCGGTGAAAATAGGGCACGGTTAAATGATCAACCTCAACTTTTGTCTTAAATTTCAACATCAGTACCTCGCTTGTTTTTTGTTTCCTATGATCTTAGTCTACATTTCTGTAAAGAATTAACTTCACATGAAAAGGTACTTTGTTATTGGTAGTTTTAGCACTGGCGCGGCGATGCGAACAAACACAAAATATTTTTGTAAACTTAACTCCAGGACAAGTTCCCGATGGAAATGGGCACAAACGAGAATGCATTTCGGGGATCGTGCAAATGGTCCTATTGTTGTCAGCAAATAGAAACCTTTTTTGTTCTACCTATCAAGATTTCAGAGCACGTTCATCCTGAGCATTTGATGGGTAAGTGATCGCCCTTGTGTACATGTACTATTAGTATCTCTACACTGTTTATTTGAATGTGTTTTTATCCATCATTTCATCACAGAACTCATCTGCCTAGCTAGGACATAAAACTACAGTTTCTTTCTTCCTTTCATCCAGAACAAAGTCTTGAGGGGGTTCAGGAACTAATGAAAAGCCCATTATCCTCATGCAGTTTTTTTTTTGCCTGTGAATGGTTTTGCTATAGCCAAGGATTCTTTTGATGTCTTACCTAGAGCTACCTCTTGTCACCATGATTTTGAACTTCATGCTGATCAATAGCCTGGTTGAAATTGGGTATATGTTAACTATGTGAATGCTAATTTTTTTCTGTGACTAAGTTCTTCACCGATTCTCTAAATACAAAAACCTCAGAAGTTATCTAGTTAAACAAGGCAGAGTCTCTTGATTGCTTCATCAAGGCTTATTTTGTGTCGACCTTCTCTTCGCCTCTGCCATACAATGCTACACCAACCTACCTGGGAGTGAGCTTGACCGGCAGGTTACTTATCGACAGCATCTCGAGTCGGTACTCTTGCAAAGGTATGCTCGAGGAATAACCTCCGTTGCTGCCTTGCTGTATCTTCCTGGGGTGCTATAGCACTCCCCCAATGGCAAAACCATCACAACTCCCTGGCCTCTGGTCTAAGTGCTGGTGAGCATGCATCTAGAGCATCAGCCCAGAATGGTTGGTTAACGAACGAGATACTAATATCTGAACACGGGAAAATTCAGAGAAAAATATAACTTTTGCAATATAAAGTCTGTGGGGCACCCGTTGTTTCGGTAGCCCCAGGAGAGGGGTAAGTTACTATGGTGGTCAAATGTTTGAACTGGCCTCTAAATCTAATATAAGATAGAGCTCAAATTATTCCTTAGGTTACCAGGAGTAAAAAGTCAATTGGGTCACATGTTTGTGGTGCCTTCCTTTCCAAGATATTTGGGAAAATAGGCTAAAGGTTCATTTGTTTATTCAAGAAATGTAACCCTGTGCAATAACCCAGATTGTTTTGTACAAATATTTTTTTTAATTTTTAATGATACTGAATCCAATATGAATGCTTTTGCACTTTCGGCACCATCCTTTTTTATAATTGGAAAGGGGTAAACAGAATTCCCTGTAGGACTCTATGGGGACGGTGACATTATACCCCCCCTATGAAAATGGAACCAACCTATGCCAAATAAAAAGCATATTTTTGTAATCAGTACATTAATATGTTTTTTTTAAAATTTTTACAAGAATCTCTTGGTAGTACAATTGTTTGACCTTTCTTGAATAAACAAATGACCTTTAGCCTATTTTCCGCAAATATCTTGGAAAGGAACACACCACCCACCTGTGACCCAATTGACTTTTACTCCTGTACCCTAAAGGAATAATTTGAGCTATAGTGTCATTAGATTTAGAGCAGTTCAAAAAAAAGGAAAAATTTTGGACCCCCATAGCAAAACTTGTTTAACCGTCTCCTGGGGCTACACGCAATAACAGGTCTCCGGCAGACTTCATATTTCAAAATTATATTTTTCTCTGAATTTTCCCGGATTCAGCTAGTGGTATCTCGTTCGTCTAACCAAAACCTTCTCGGCTGAACCGGTCTATCCCAACATGGTGTAATAGCTCTCACACAAGAAGCTGGACACAGAGACTCAATCAACGGGACCATGAGAGCCACGACTGGCGGCTGCATCCAACTCCATCTGATTTTAGTCTACAGTGCTTCAGGCATTGCACCTGCAGTGCTTCGAAAACATCACACAACATAAACTGGTGAACAAGCATGTTGGAAAATAAGCATCCTGCCCTGTTGTATAATATCGTCCAAAGAACCGCAACAGCTTCGGCAGAAGAGACTTTGCGCTATCGTCAACCTTTCTGTCGGCACGCTGCTAAACTCTCCAGCTCATCATTCAACATTCTAATAGACATGGAACACTGCCTTGATAGATACTCCAAGACAGACCATTCACTATCACACATGACAGAACTCCACCTGGTAGCAACCTTTCCACGAAAGGAATGGTCACCCTTGACCAAGGATTCGAACAGGTGTCGGTCATTTCAATAGCATCAATGGAGGCCAAGAAAGACCATCTCCAGCCTGCCTATGTGGCTCTCCATTACAAACTGCAGATCACATTCTCAATGAGTGTCGGGCGCGGGGGGGTGGTCCTTTATGCCACAGTGGATATAATAAGACTTCTCAAAACCCCAACCAGTCAACAGTGAGCTTGCTCCACCAACTTCCAATTACTTTAGCTGCGCCGTCATATGCTAAGAAGAAGAAGCTGAGAATCAGTGGTTCAATGATTTTCATCTGAGAAACTTACAGAGAATCTTAGTTCATCGACAAATCTACTTGTACGCATGCAGTGAGAATCCATTGTTTCTTTCCTGGTTGATTATGGCAACTCACTGCTTGTTTGTTTTTGTCTTTGACCAAGACTCAACATCTGCAGATATTGCAAAATTGTGCTGCATGCCTTCAGGTCGGCAAAATACTAGTGCAACCACCCCGTGCTCCATGAACTGCTCGTTTGCCCTCCAACAGAGGATCTCATTTTAGATATTGGTGGCATGTGTACAACTGCTTAGATGGTTAATCACCAACTTATTTGCCCATATTTACATAACCCCAACAGGAGGAAGGTAATGGATAAATGGCAAGAAGTAAAAGAAGATTGGACATCTCTGGGGTTGATTAGAATCAGGGGCCTTTTGGCTCCAGTCCCATGACCCGGATGGTCAAATTCCATAGAGAGTCCCTAAAAAGATCTCAATGGGCCAAAAATAGATATTGTGAGTGGAAGCGAGCAAAAAATTAGATTTTTATGCTTTTATGTCAAAAAAAGAAAAGGTTACAATTTTTGTAAAAAGGTCCCACTTTTTGCCAAATTCACCATACCCCAATGGATGGGACATTTTGAGAGAAGTGAACTTGAAAAAATTTCCCCCCTAAATATTTTTTTTTTTTAATATTGTTATTATTTGATTGGTTGTTTTAAATTTGGTTTGTTTCTAACGCAATTTCAAGCAAATTGACCTCCCAGATGAATCTTTGACCTCTGAGGTCACTTCAAAGCCTGAAACAATCCCTCCAACTGTCCTTCCAACCCCAGTTCCAAATATCATCTCAATATGTCAAAGCAGCAATGAACCATGACCTGACAGAATAGATAAACAGTAATTTAGCTATAATGTATATCATTTCACCACTTAAATCCTGAACAGAATGTGAGGGCTTGATGGGCCACCCTGAGCCTGTTGTTTACTACTCTCCACACCTGCTTCATTCAGTTTTTCTACAAAAAAATAAATCTAAGAAACTGGCTTCACAATGTCAGTGTCCAATGGCAGTTCCTGGAGATAGAACCATGTGCAACTGGTTCACATGCAATTACTGGATCCTAGGAGTCAATTTTGTTACTAAAATATTCACCAATGCTCTAGCTTCAGGCATGGTCTAATAACATTGGCCCATGTGACCTTTGACCAAATCTTTGCACACCCACCATACAATTGGTCCTTGGGTCTAACTTTTTATTCATTATCAGAAATTGGTCATTTTACGTTCCGATATACCAAGTTGAAATATCTGATGGCAACAGCCTACATACAAGGTTTGTCAACAACAGTGACCCATTGGGAAATTTTAACGGCTGTTGTTTTCTTTCTGGTTTTCTTCATCTTGATAATCCCATCTTGCCTTACAAAACTGTCAGTTTTCCACCACAGATCGTACATTCAATTTGACTGAAACATTAGTTAAAAAAGTGTATTTCCTATGACATAATTCACACTGGAGTGGTTTTTGTGACTCTTATGCAAACCGAGAACAGGATTGAATTAATTTTCAGGTCTTGTACTACAACCAGAATCCAAAATCAAAAACCTAAATTAATCTGGAAGTTTCTGGGTTAATCACCATTCTTTTATGTAGGCAACTACAGAACTGCCCTGTATACTACCACAGCATTCAAGCAAACATAACATTTTGGCAGTCAAAATGTTTGTCAGGTTAGTATCAATAAATATATTTTTCTCTCTGCATGGTGCAAAGACGCAGAGGGTTTTTTGAATCAATCCCATGATGCATTGCAATATTCCTATACTGTACTAAAACATCTCAGTGCAAGAACCACGGGACATTTCATGATCATGCTAAAAATTCCCTAATTACTAGTGCTTTCTGGTCTAAAATGAGTGTAAAAGTAAGGGGTTTTTATGTGTTAAGAATAGGATTTTTGTGGAATCACATGACCTTATTGAGGTGAAATTTCCCAAAACTGGTGCATTGTGGGATTGACTCAATACACCCTCTGCAGAAGGACATACTTGTACAAATGTTGGTGCACTGACAAGCCCTCTGCTGTACTGCAGGAATCCAAGGACATCTTGACAGAGTTCAGCAAACAAATCTTGTGGAAACTTGTTCAGGTGCTCAACTGCACTCACAAATCCTGTACACACAAACAAGACAAAAAATACTCAAATCAGTAATAAAGAAGTCTCATGCCAAAAGGGCATCTGTTTGGACTTGGACTTTAAGGGGTAATTGAAGCCCTGGGGCTACACTCAATATAATACTTGCTCTTCAGAAAAATATCAAACAAGGCGAACTCGTATTTACGCGATGCGTAAATTATACGGTAAATATGTCCCCGCCGAATGTCCCGATCACTAAGTGAAAAGTTAAACTACACCAGACCATGCCCCTTAATTCTGGCCAACACTCCCTTAAACCCGGGACCACTAGACCACCCCACCCTAGATAAACCAAAATAAGTTTTCACTATATTTTGCCTAAATTATCCGTAACTCACAAAAGCAAATCGCCAATGCACTTCATGCATAACTCACCAAGAAATAACTGTAAAATACACAACTCTTTGATGAACTCCATCCATAACTTGCCAAAATAACTCTAAAAAGCAACTTGTCAATGAACTCATCCATAACTGACCAAAGAACTCTAAAACATAACTCATCAATGAACTCCATCATAACACAACAAAAATAACTCTAAAGATCAAGGGTCCAAATGTCAGCACCCACCAAGATGGCCAAATGTTGACCCTGTTTGTGAGATGTTGACTTTTTGGACATTTCCCCACCCCTGTCAGAGCCAGGGGAGGACCCTGGGGGATGAATTACATGGTTAGTAAGTAGGGGATTGTCCCCTTCTACAATATATCCAAATTTGACTACCGGTACTCTAGCTCATCTAGAAACAAAGATACGGCCAAATGTTGACTTTTTTGTGCAATATTGACTTTTCCCTACCCACTGACAGACCCAGAGGAGGACCCCAGGGGAATGAATTATACGGTTAGTAGGGGCTTGTGCCCTCCTATAATATACCTGAGTTTGGCTACTCTAGCTCATCTAGAAAAAAAGATGCAGGCAAATGTTGACCTTGTTTGTGCAATAATCTTCTTTTCCCTATCCCCCTGACAGACCCAGGGGAGGATCCTGGGGTATGAATTACATGGTTAGTAGGGTCCTTTCCCCTCCTACAAGTTATTGCAAGTTTGGCTACCCTAGCTCATCTACAACAAAAGATATGGCCAAATGTTCCGGGGTTAACATTTTTCTCACGGACATTCCAGGGTTACATTTTTCTCACAGACATACGGACGAAGCTCATTTTATGGTCCCCTGCGGGGAAAAAAAGGGTAGAATTTAATTTTGGCCTTGTGGCATTGACGGTATCCTTAGAGAAAAGGATAACTTTCACTAGGGTCATTATTTCAACTGGTCTTTGATGCTTATGGTAATTTTTTTGCCAATATTTTCATAGTATTGATTTTACATCCCACTTCTCAAAATGAGCTCTCCAGAAGGATTCTCATCTGTGGGTCTCCATCACACCAGACTTTCAATTTTCTTTCTTATCTCTATACAGATGTCTTTGTTATATTCTGGGATTCTGGCAATGTGTTCACATTAGAATTCAAATTAATACAATAAGTAATTAGGTCTGTAACTCAAACAACATGTTATGATCTTGATCTTCCCTTTTTATTCAATTCTATTAAAGGTGCGTGTTTCAATCGTCTTTGGGACCCCCCTGATTTTCCCGGAAGTAGTATCGATTTTGATATCATATGAAAGGCCGTATTTTTCTCATTATCATCCTGAAATTTCAGCCCTCAAATCCATTTTATTCTCAAGATATAAACGAAAAACCACCGTTTTAGTGGTTAACCATCAAAATTAGCACAGTATTGCATAGGGCTTTGCAATAGGCATTATTGCTTCTACCGTCAAAACCGCAAGCTTGTTTCCCACGGTAGTTGATAGGGCGTACGTGCAAGTGCCAGGCTCTCATATCAACCATAGAACACAATAGGCATAAATCAGAACAAGCACCTTTAAGCAAGGTTTTCATGCTTTCATGTATTTTATCAATTTGGAGATTTGAAGGCCCGGGTTTGAAGGCAAGTACAGACTTCCGGAACAGACTTGTTGTTCTGTTTTATTTTATTTTGTTTGTTTACTTGTCTATTTGTTTTTTTTTTTATGCTGAATATGGACCCTAAATGCAGGGACAAGCTTTCATTTAGACTGACCCTGATAAAACATATGTGAATTATTCACAGATGATACCCCTTGTCTATGAAGTGTACCCCACCCCACAATTGGGACAGTGCTCATACTGGCGAAAATTTGGTGATCATAGTACTTTACTAACTTTGGTGATCATAGTATTTTACTTACTAGATGCATGAAAACATACCAATCAGGTATGATATGGCTGGGAGGTGACTTCAATCTGCGTGATATAAATTGGACCGACTTGACTGTTAGAACACAAGGTTGTCAAAATCCCAACACGTGGGAAGCACACCCTCGAGAGGGGGGCTGGAGGGATGGTGGAACAGGAGGAAAGGTTGTGTGATGAGGTGGGGTCTGTGAAGGAGTTCACATACCTTGGGGACAAGGTTAGTGGGGGTGGTGGATGAGAGGTGGGGGTGGTGAATGAGAGGTGGCTGTGACAGCTAGAGTGAGGTATGGGTGGGTGAAGTTTTTTGGAATGTGGGGAAATGTTGCAAGGGAAAAGATATCCTTTGAAGATGAAAGGAATGGTGTATAAGAGTTGTGTGAGATCAGTGATGCTGTATGGGAGCGAGACGTGGTGTCTGAGCGAAAATGAGATGGGGATTCTGAGGAGGACAGAGAGAGAGCAATGATAAGAGCGATGTGTGGGGTGAAGTTGATGGATAGGATGAAGACTGAGGACTTGATGCAGATGTTGGGTTTGGAAGAGGCGATGGACCGGTTAACGAAGGCGAATAGTGTACGTTGGTATGGGCATGTGTTGAGGAAGGATGACGAGCATGCCTTAAGAAGGGCCTTTGAGTTTTGAGGTTTGAGGAGGGGACGTCCAAAGAAGACATGGAAGAAGCAAGTGGAGGAGGAGAGTAGGAGGGTTGGGTTGAGGATGGAGGATCCACTGAATCGGGTGAAGTGGAAGGAAGGAGTAAGGGCGGTTGCTGCCAGTGTGAGGTGAATCCGGCCACCCCCGTTTACGGGGACAAAACCGGATTTAAAACTTTGAATTTACTACTACTACTACTTCTACTACTACTAATCCTACCCTTATATCTAATGTTAAGACTCTACCAGGTATTGGAGTTAGCAATCATGATATAGTGTGTATTAGTGATCTGAAACCACTTTTATTTCCTCCCAAAAATGAAAGATCTACCAATACCGGTACTCAAAGAGCGATATGTTGGCTCTTAAGTGAGTGAGTGAGGATTAAAATTTAACAACAACTCAACACAACTGTGTCATATGGTGTCATTAAGATAAGGTACATGAAACATTTAAACAAATTTTTAAACCTTTATAAAAATACACTTCAGTACATTCTAGTAACAACATTTATAGAAAGTTAAAAATACTTAAACAGATCAGCCTCTTTCAGGAAATTATCACCTGAAGAGGCCTTATATCTTGAAATACTGTTTTCAAATCTGAGAAGTGCCATAATATTTTTCTACGTATAAGTGCATAGTCAACGCATTCAACAGTAATACATGTTTCAACAGAAGAGCAACACATAGAATACACAAGGGGACGGCTCACCTCTAAGCAAATAACTATGGGTCATGTAAGTATGACCAATTTTAGATTGTGCTAAAACAATTTCATCCCTTCGTCCAATCAAACCTGAACTGCCCATAGCTCCAACAGTTGGTTGAAAAGCATGCATTTTATTATTAGGAAATGAATCCCACAATATTTGCCACTTGTTTCTGATTTAGCTATTAACAGAAACCTTAAAATCTGTAAAAGGGATCTCAATATTTGTTATATTCATATTAAGGTGGAATTACCCCTTCTGAAGGCTAAAAATCAAAATTACAAATTGAATTTCAAGGAAAAAATACCTTTCTATTGCTTTTTTGTTTGACAACAATCAGAGCTTCCGTTCAAAAGGTTTTTTCCCCTTCTATTTTTATTTTCAATAAATTCTACAACAAAAAACAAATCAAATAACGATGAAACGAAACTTAAATACAAAAGGTGTAAAAATTCTTACACTACTACTAAGACTAACAAAAACTTAAAACAAAAGTACAAAATCAATACACCTAAACCACACAACCCTGGAGCAAAAGATTACGTACATGTACCTCCTTTGGTAATCTATTTGATAATAAATTACAAAAATAGTTTTTTGAGTGTTAGCCATTCTTTATCAAATTTTTGTTGATTTAAATTTTGATACCGGATAAAAGTTTCTGTTTCGTAATAATTGTTTTAGTTCTTTTTGAATAATTGGAAAGGCGCATTTTTTCTCAAAAGCTTATTTTTGTAAATATTCCATTTGACCCAAATTATAAGATTATTCATAGCCCTATTTAGTTTGTAAGGATGAAGACCTAAAATCAGGGATGCAAAATCGACGAGAATCACAGAAGCGATTCTCGCAGTGATTATCGTAGCCTTCCAGTGTGAGAATTCAATGTCTCCATTGAATCATGTAGTAAATGTGGTTGTAATTTCAGTATAAAGTGATTCTCGCAAACTCACAGGAATTTGCACCCCTGAAAATACAGTTTTCTTTGGTTAAAGTTGCCTCAATGTTACATTTTCGTTTAAATCCATCCACAAGCATAGTCCAAATTGTTTTTGAAATATCGACAATCAAATTAAAGGTGGGGAAGGTATTCTTCTTCTGACTACAAAAAGTACATGATATCATTTCTTATTTTAATACGTTTCTTATTTTAATACGTTTAATACGTTTAACCGTTCAAAAGTTAGGGTGAAAAGTAAACTTCTCAATGGAAATTCCTGTGATATTCTTATGTATTTTTTGTGTTCTCAAGCTGCGATATTTAATTTGTTACACTTAAAGAATCATATCTCAAAGAGTAAATGAGCTTTTGATCTCTAACCTCCAATTATTTATTGGTGAAAATTCAAGCACTTTCCAATTGATAATAAAAGTAAAAGAGGCATTTCTAATATACTAAAATTTAAAACACAGTGTTTCTAGACTAAATTGCCAAGCTCTCCAAAGTGAATTTAAACGATGTGTTATTGTTGTGTCAAGGATTTCTCAAAAACGGACGTATCTTAGAGCGAAAGGGATAAAAACGTAATAAAAACTACAATGGAGACTATGCATTGAACTAGAAGATTTCCACTAGCCTATGGGAACTTGATTTAGATGGATCTTTGGTAACATTTGGCAAATAATTGTTTTTTTCCTTTCTGACCAAAGACCCCCCCCCCCTTAAATCCAGAGTTTTTGCGAACTAAGAATGGCCTAGATGCCATTTTGCGTCTGGCCAGATGCAGGGGCCATTTTATATTTGTAGATGTTGTGGCGCATCCCCCGGGGCGCATGGGGGGGGGGCATGATGGGTATACACATGTGCCAATCGTAAATGCATGTATATCTCATCAATATGAAAATTCCAAATAACTTCCCTTGGGTTGTTTGTTGAAGGCAAATGCTGAAGGGATTTCAATGTTACTGGTAATGTCTCGAACTGTTTTGAATGTTGCACATAATTGTGCTTTATGCTCCTGCTGTGCTTGGAGAATGATTGTTGTTGATGAGGGATTCTGGTGGTGAGAGGATGCATTCCCATACGGGGAATGCATCCCTCACCTACTGATTTTGCGGAATGTTTTTCATCACCATCATCATGCTAATCATGATATAGTTGCTTAGTGTATCGCCAGCTTTCACCACCCTTTGGTACAGTATTCACAATAATGTTCGTCTTTTGTACGAGTGTAGACCTATTCATTTTATATACGGTCTGATCCAGCCTATACCACGTATTTTTTCTCGCGAAAAAAATGAATAAACTAATTATTAGTACTTTGAATACCATTAGTGGCTAAAATTAATTATAGGAAGATGAAGAAAAAAATCATACGCCCCGTGTGGGATTCGACCCTGGATGTATGATGCATGGGGCGAGAACTTGTCCACTCCGCTAGGCGGGATTATGACTGATCTATTTGGAAAATATAATGGTTAAAGCTTACCTAATTAAAACAAAACGTCAAACATTCTAAATTTACACTTTTGCGTAGCGAAAAATGATTCGATTGTAAAATCTAAACAATTACTCCCAATCGGGTCAAATTTGTATCAATTGACGGAAAAGATTGTTTGGGTGAAGTTTCCCGAGCATCCGAATGCTTTACGAGACGGCTTAATCTATGTTGATCATTTGTCCTTCCCACCGGATGCTGATCTTCCCCACTCTGATGCATTATAGTGACGTCACGGGGCATTTAAATAAAATCAGAAAAAATTCACTTTTTGGCTCAGATGATGCGTTTCGTATGTGTTTCGCGTTTCCATTCCTGTTGAAACCATTATAAGGCGTTCCATGCGATACAATGTTAAAATGTTGGAACATCAGAATAGGGGGCGGGTAGGTCATTACCTGGTATTTCTCTACGAAAGTATTTAAAAAGTGTTCGCCAAAGCCCTGGTCGTGAGCTACGCCACCCACGGTGGTTCCGGGAACATTGCATCAAGGACTATACCTATTCCTTGTTCACAAGCTGAACGGTTCTTGCTGGTTGGTCACCAATTACTATAAACAGGACAGTCATCAACTCGACGTGATTCAAAGAAAGATGCTTCGCATGTGTTCAATGACTATTCCTAGAGATTCTATTGTCACTTCAATCATAAATTCCTTCAAATGGACCACTTAGATACCCGGCATGAAATCATCCGACTGATGTAACCAAGATAATCGTGTTGGTATTGACTGGCGTAACCATCTTAGTAACGTCAATATCAACTAAAGCATACTCATCAGTGACGTAGCTAGGGAGTGGAGCCCGATGAAACGGGCGCCCCCTAGGTGTTGCGCGGAAATAATGGGTGGGATCCAGGGGCACCTAAAGCGGCCTGGGAAAAACTCCCTTGCAGGGGTCCAAGGGGTGGAGCCCCCACAACTGGCCGCAAGCTCTCAGGTTATAGCATGTTTGAGTGCTTCCAGAGAGATCTCAGCCGGGGCTCTCAGTTATCTCATTATCTTGAAGCAAATGAACTAAACTGCCCCTGGCGAGGGTCCAGGGGCTGAAGCCCCTGGACTCATGGGTTTTAGCAGTGTGAGTGCCTTTGGAGGAGCTCTCAGTAATCCTCATTAAAAATCATGAAGCAGATGAACTCTACGGCCCCTACGGGTCCAGGGAGCCAAGCCCGGCATGCTCTCCGGGTTTTAGCATGTGCGAGTGCCTTCGGAGAGGTCGCAGTTATCTCATTATCGTGAAGCAGATGAACTCTAATGCGCTGAGGGGGTACAGGAGGGCGGAGCTCCTAGAAGCCTCAGTTTAGCATGCGGATGACTTGAAGAGCTCTCAGTTTTCATATACACTCTCTGCAGCAGATCATGAACTATATACTGCCCCTGGTGGGAGTCCAGGGGCGGAGGAACCCCCGATAGCTCTTGTGTTTTAGCATATATTTGAGGGCTTCTGAGAGAACTCAGTTATCTCATTATCTTGTAGAGATGAACTCTACTGGCCTTGACAACAACAACATTCACAACACTTTTGTCCTTTCTGTCAATTTTATTTGTCCCAAAGTTATTTCAGCACCCCCCTGAAGTGGCGCCCTGGGCATGTGCCCCCTTGCCCCCTAGCTATGCCAACTGTACTAATACCCTCAGTTATCAAAGACAACTGGCTAAATCCAATAAGAGATCACCTTTTTCTATTGGACTTGACAGTGGAATGAACTCCCACATAACATCTTGGACGCGTAATTTCACATCCCCCCAAAATTAGGGTGGGGGAACGGTGGTATGAACAGATCTTATGTGAGTGGTGCAATACCGGATAGAAATTGTGAATTTGGTACACAATCCGTTATACATTGATAATCAAAAAAAATTGATGAAAGCAATTTCCAACGAACCCCTTTCAGTGGCCCCCCCACTTTTGATTATTCAATGGTTTTACACAGGAGTAAAATTTTTAAAATGTTCCGATTGTGTTGAAAAGCACACCATAATGTCTGTCTGGGTTCAGGATTCAAAAAAGGTATAGTTTATACTACCTGGACTTATAGTTTAGGAATTATGGGGGTAAACTGTAAAAATGGTAAAAAGACAATTTTGGTTTGTACAGGGTCAAAAATAAAGTTGCTCCAATTTTTGAAATGGTGGTTCAAATTGTTTGTTTAGCTCATAGAAATGAAATATAGGCATAAGTTTTGACATCTTACATGTCCTGTTACTTTATTAACCAAAATGGCGAATAAGTCAACAGCTATTGTCAGCTATTGGATTCTAATTGACCTGTGACCTATTTTGTTGGATAACATAAAACTAAGCACATACGATTAAGGCAAACTATTCCTTATTTTCAATCCTTTAAGCTATGGAAACAATTTTGCACCACATATTAACTGAATCAAGCAACTTTTAACTTTGACCCATGTACACACCAAAATTGACTTTTTCACCATTTTTACAGTTTTTACCCCATAACTCCGGAACTATAAGCCTAGTAGTTGGGTAAACTAACCTTTTTGGAATCCTTGTGACCAAGACAACCCATGGTGTGCTTTTTAACACATTCAGAACATTTTAAATTTTTGACCCCTGTATAACCTTGAAACCCAAGCTGGGGGCCATTAAGGGGGGTTGCAAAGTGCTTCATCAATTTTATGGATTATCAATGCCTAAAGTACTTGTGTGCAAAAATTCACAATTTTATCCGGAAGCGCACACTCTTACACTACAGTCCCCTGCTAATTGGATATTTTCAAGACGGGACTTCACAACCACTTTTAATTTATTAATCAACTTATAACCCACCTCCCAGCTTAAATCTTTGGTCATAAACTCTAGTGTTGATGCGGAACCCCGCTTTACATATCCAGATCAAACTGGATTTATGCAATAGACGACAAGCAAAGTTCTTATATTTTATTATTTAAAGTCTAATAGTAAACCAAAAAAATGCAATAAATGCTGGAATCTTATCATTAGCATTATGCACCCTGTCGCTGCAAAAGCCAGAGATGTCCCGTGATTGGATGAGTTTGGTTGATATGAATATTCAGCTGGAAAGGGATTACTAATGAGTAAAACAAGTTGTTGGGCCAACAGCGTGATGAGTAATGACAAGATTCATGAATACGCTTGGGTCATAACTGATGATAACCTGACCGTATTCATGATAGCAGTTTTTATTTTATCATAAATTTTAAATATTTTTAACCATCTGTTTTCTTAAACAGAAGCTTTAATTATTTTTAGACAATCTCTTTTGCACCCCCCCCAGTTCTGCTAAGCAAACTTCACATTATGTCTTTAACATGTTTGTCATTAACGGATGTGAAGTTATGCACAAACAACTGGACTACTTTCCCCTGTTACCAACCTACCCCTCCCCAAAAAACTTTGTCGATGTCAAAATCACTCTAAATGTACGATATATCCCTGACCCTGTTTTCACTATCAACACAACTTGAGATCCTATATAATGCGATGACACCATGGGAAAAACACTTTAAAAAGAATTAAGAAATTATCCAAAACTTGTTATGTTATAAATCCATATAACTGAGGCCTGATTTCCTTTCCACTGTTGACTGAAACATATGCCTTTTCCTTCTATGAGAGTTAAATGCCCGCAAATAATAACACCCCTAAAGAGAAATGGAACGTCCCTACCAGTGACACCAGACTCCACAAAACCCTATCGGCCATTACTCTCCCTCAGCACCGTTTTGGCCCAGGCCCACACGGACGCACAAACTATATTTGTGGGGGTGGGACGGAGTGGGAAGTCAACATGGAAAGGAATGCAGGCCATCAGTTATATGATTTATAAACAATAACGTGTTTTTGACTAATCATTACACGGAGCCTGATTTCCTTTTACAAAACCAATGTTGACTGAAACATATGCATTAACCTTCGTTGAATGAATATTTTTCAATCCACCACCAGACTAGCTCCTACTAGTTGGAGGTGGAACTATAGTCTCAGAGAGCGGGTCGAAAGGTGCAGCCAAAGGTTGAACAATGCCAGAGCACAAAAACACTTGGAATCTAGATTCCAAAAAAGTCAGGGCACAGAAAAAAAAACGCACCTAAAGGGTGGCATACACCAGGGGTGAGTATTAGGACCTGAAACTTTTAGGACCCACGTCCATTTTTCACGATACGCTTATCGCGGCAACGATTGCACAGATAGCTTTTCTATCGTTACTAACCCATGTGTGTTAACGTTGCTGAAGGCAGGCTTACCACACTGTAGATGCTAGCTTTCAGGAAGAACGGGTCAAGATACGGCGACGATAGAGGATTTTAAAAACAACCTACATTTTACGAGAGTCAACAGTCTACTGCCCCCTCTGAGTCTTTAGAAATACGTAATTGGCCTACTTCATTTTATAAAGTTGCCACTCAACCGAATTAAAAAACTCCCCTGCCACTAGGCGGTGGATCACCAAAATACTCGGCAGCTCTAATCAATATTTGGCGAAGCAAAACTACTCGTTTAAACCGTGTACACACAGGTAATTCGTTTGGTAGTTGGAAATCCTCAACACAAAATCAATGTTACAATATTAAACCAGAGAGATGAATTAAACATGAAACAAATAGACCTATCTGTCCCACCACGACGAAAGTAAGGCAAAACTTTTCTGGTGATCATAGGAAATTTACTTAAAAGATCAACATTTCTAGAACACGCTAAAGAAAACTAACCGTTTTGTCACTGTTTTGTGGCATGGGCTACGTAAATAGTCCCATTCCATTGCATGATTAAAAATTCCAGTTTGAAATGAAACAATGACAAAGTTTACAATGCACGAAATTTTACTCAACCCAAATGTTGTTATTGCGATGCCTGATTTACTTTCAGTTTTGGTTCAGAAGATCTATATAGATTTATAGATCTTAATTACCAACCAAACCAACAAGATACAAACAAAATTATTTTATTTTAATTTTTTTACATTGGCATTTAATCAACTCTCTTTATTTTTCTGTTTCTTTTATGAAATGGTGGTGCCTATAAGGGTTAATATAAAGGTTTGTGGACATGTAAACTTAAAATGTTAACCGCCCGTTCGAAGGATATTTAAAAAAAGAACAAATCAAAACCCCTTTTAATGATTTTACAAAAAATTAAAAAACTGAAAAAAATAAAAAAAGTAAAATTATGTAAACTGCTAGGCCGACATTGAAATAAAGTTTGTGTCAGGTCAGTGGGCTAAGTTTGTAATCGCACTTTCCTGTGCCCCGGCAGACTCTTTTCCTTATTTCGGGAAAAAGGCGTGAGGAAAGTTACAAATAAATTCAAAATAGTCCTTATGGCGCATAACTTAAAAGGCCATACGGTTAGCTGAACCACTTTTGTTTTCCGTTATTAGGATACCTGCCCGACAAAGATTTCATTCTCGTACCAGGTAAGTGTATAGGCCCCCTGATTATAGAAATGTATAGTAGTATGGAAATTGTTTATGTAGGCCTAACTAGATACAAAACAACGACTTAAAAAGTACATCTTTGGCTAAGGTGCATGTTAAAAATTGACAAAATCCCATAGTTTCGTGATATAAGATATAACGAAGACTATTTGCTCAAAACAATCCCTATTTTTAATGAAAAATACGACAGATATTTTCAAATTATGAAGCAGTGAAATTTGAACAGTGTGAATGTTCAGAAAATTCGGGGTGGCCAAACTGCATTAACAATTGAATTATTATCATAAAATCATCATTATTAAAAGGAAATAAGAGTTGCAGTTCAATCAATTATCACAAATGTCAATATAAGGTTGAATCTACGCTTGTCCATTTTGATCATTGGTGCTGGGGTTCCTCGGCTTGCGCGTGCCCGTTGGCAGTTTTCATTTAAGTATTGAACTGGTTTGCAGCTTGTATTGGTATAGGCCTACCAGTCTTACTTCAAGTAAACCTAATCACCGGTTATAGGCAATAAACACATGTATCTTAAAGCATAATTATTTCGGGTACTCAAAATTTACCACAATTACGTATGAGTTTGACCACAAACATCTCCGTATACACACAGACACACACCAGTACAAAATGCATACATGTAACAAACTACACACCTATACTGAGAAACATGCTCGCCACACCACGCAATAACTCACACCCACACCCACACACACCACACACACCACACACACAACACACACACACACACACACACACTGACATACTGGTGTTTATAAAAAAGAAAATTCCACAAACGGGAAAAAGGTCCACTTTTGCCGATTTTTTTTTTGATAAAGATTTAAAATTGACAAAGCCCGATGGGTCTTAGTGGAAAAAGGGGTACGGAATGTGCTACCGAGAAAGTTTATTATTTTCAGCCCCAGCTCCCTGCCCCGGTAAATAAATCCTGCTTCACAATAAATCCACGCGATACATGGACAGACGCAAATTGGGCGGACGACGCCGCTTTTTATGTTCTCTGCTAGATTTTAACACCAAACAATATCTTCTTAAATTAAACAGATGCTTTTCCTAAACTAATATTGCTGTGCTAGAACTTACACCATGCACCACCTTATCTTCTTGAGATGACGCTTTTTTTTTCCAAGATGATTTAGTTCAAGTGCATTTTTAAAATATAGTTTACTGCTGTTGGAATTTAATACCACATGAAACTGACGCTTTTCTAAAAGATATGTGCTTGTCTAAGATTTAACACCAATAATACTATTTTTTTAAAGTGACGCTTTTCTTAACTAATGATTTTGAATGTGCAAGGAACTTAACACCAATCTCTCTTTATTGAAACTGACGCTTTTCTGACTAATATTTTTGCCTGTGCTCGAACTTAAACATCCCACATACTTCTTTTGTGAAAACTGACGATTTTTGCAAGTGTGTTTTAAGTTCACGCGCATTCTAAAATAATATTTTACCTGTTCTAGGAAGTTTAACGCCTCATGCCTCATAACACTCTCCTTCCTTGACACTGGCGCTTTTTCTAAGAATAATGTTTTGCTTGGGCTAGGATTTTAACACTAAAGAATACTTTTTTGCTAGAAAACTGACGCTTTTCTAAACTAATATTTGCCTGTGCTATGCGAAACTTAACACCCCACATAATGCAATATTTCTAGAAACTGACGCCTTCTTTCAAGCGTGATTTTGAGTTCAAGCGCCCCCGTTACACCGGCCTGATCACGGTGTAGACCACCGCAGTTCATGCACCATACCAGCAGCGATACGGGCACAGCTCCATTGGTAAGCACGATACGCTGCAATGCGTGTCGGTATATTCCCGGGAAGTTTCCCTCAACGGTTCGCCTGAGTCGCCTAGATGTCTTTTGAGATAAAAACAATTTGGCAGTCAGTCCTCATTCGTAATATGTTTCCTCTTTGTAAAAAGGGAATATTGTCCAATATTCAATGATTAAAATTTTTATAAAGCTTATTCCTTGATTTCTTAGTGAATTCTAGAACTAGATTTTTAAATTTGTATTAACTAGTAAAATAGTTGTTAATTTTTGTGTATTATTAAGCTTTATAATTCTTTCGCATTAACTAATATAATTCCTACGATGTTTCAAAAAAAACTGTTTAAGCATATTATAATTTTAATAAATAATTGTTATAATCTTTAAATGTCAAAATGTATCAATTCCCGCATAGGATGCAGAGTATATTTTAAAATTAGATTTGTGATATAATTAACACTCAAAATTTTATAGGCCTTACTAGAAAATGAACATATATTACCAAAATCCATTGTTAATAACACATAAAAAAACATTGCTATCCGATATCTCTTTTACTATATACGGTGATATTAGTGCGCAGGTTTACGTTATACGGTTCCAAATTAATAATACGAGGTGGCATAAAGCTCCTCACTACTTATCGCCGTACTTAATATGAATATTAGCAAAATTACAATTAACAAAAGTAAAATAATTATAAAATGAAAAACCAAAGTTTCATTAAATTTGAATAATTTTGGATAAAATTTAATTTTAATATTAAAGTAAGAATTAAAACCCTCCTCCCCCCCCTCCCCCTTACTTTAAGCATGCTTTAACTTTAAATACAATGAACCGTGAGCGAACAGAATTGAATGCCCGAGTCCGTGAAAAACATTCACATTTTAATAGAAGCATATTAAAAACCTAGTATATTTGTTTAATGCTAGAATGTTTTGTATGATTAATATAATTTTATTGGATTTCAGTTCCTGCCACATCAGAACATGATCAGAAGAGCCTGAGAGCTAAATTGGTTACACAGCAGAAAAGCCTGGGAGTATTGGTGCACAGCGAAGGGCGAAATCGATAACTGATACTTGAAATAGGGTAATAAAAACTCGCGCTAACAAAAGACCGTGTCATGAATTTATTAAAACCTGGCTCGATTGGAGACAGGCTAATTGGGGGTCTAATAAGGGAGCGACGATACGGTAAAGATAGCTTTGCCCATGTTTGTGTTGCTGAGTGGAGTAAAATATCGTGGACGCTATCGTGCCTCTTACCGGATCGTTACCTCAACTGTCACGATAAGAGTATCGTTGCAAACTGGAGGTCGCTCCTTATATTGTATTTAAATGACCTGGCTAACTTCTTTTGGAACAGAGCCAGTGCAGAGATTCCTACAGAGAAGATCCAGCCTAAGGAATAGGCGAGAAGAAAAACTCTGAAGGAGATGGGAGAGCGCAGGAGGGCCCTAGACAAAGCGAAAGCGCCCTCGAGGCAATGGCAAAGAAAACAAGGCTTCCGGGCTCCAAGTAGATCGAGCGATCAATGAACGCAAGCCCAACCGCGTAAAGATGCGGGGACAGGAGGAAGCCTACTCCCAAAAAACGGAAGAACGGGATCATGAGCGCGGGAGCCCGAACGTAACACCACAGACGAAACCCACGGGAAGAGACCTGGACTGACCAAAGGGGGAAGAGAGATGCTGAAGGATAACGGATAAAAACCAGCACTGAACAGAGGGATGGAAGATAAACCCAATCCCAACCCGGGAGAAAAGCATTAACAAGGAGAAAAGGAAATCTCCCGAGGAATTGCAACCGGGGAGGCGACCGGAAAGTGTAATAGAGGCAGAAAATAGAGCGATGCCGCACCCGAGGGACAATCGGGGCTACGCCAAGAAATCCGGCGATAAAGATTAGATCCCAAGAGGGAATAACTTCGAGTCGGACCCGCGAAACACGCACCCTTCCGGAGTTAATGGGACATGCCAAAGTCATCGAAGGATGACCAACAACCTCCACTGTGGATGGCTGAGTTAGGCTACCAAAAAGTCCGGCAGATGGACGATCAGAGTTTGCGAAACAAGCATTAAAGTGAAAAGTCTCACCCCCCGGATGACAAAGCCGGATAGGAGAGGGACGATTCAGGCCGCGACTCGGAAGCAGACAGAACTACCGAGTGATGAACGAAGCCAATACTCTGATAAACGGGAATCACGGATCAGTGCCGGCTGCTGTAAGGGCAGTCAGAGCTGCACTTCCCGAAACGGGCCAGACGGCGATCCGGTTCGTTTTTTGAACGGTAGACGGAAGTGGGCGAACCACTAAGAAATCTACCTGGAGAAGGGGCTTAAAAGGGAAGCTTCACGGAAGTACGGGTCGAGCCCCAAAGGCGACCCAAAATGAAGCTTCCTAGAGGGCTCGAGAAGATATCCGAGATACTCGGAAGGTATCTCAAGATGCCCGAGATGCTCGAGAAGATATCCGAGATGCTCGAGCGGAGGCCCCAGCCAGTGGCGCACTGCAAACAGAGGAGGTGACAAGGTCGAGAAAAGAACAGAATGATCATGGCACCTAGGACACCCAAAGGATCTTCTGAACGGAACAACAGGTGCGATATCGAGGGGCAGAACACCTAGCCCAGCACCGAACTCTGGCTACGGGAGAAGTGCATCTCAAAAAGGTGGTCCATGGACAAACCGCGGTCCTGACACGATATCCCGCTCGGAAAGCGAAACGTCGAGTCAGAAGGGAAGGGACAAAGTCCCGCCCTGTGAGGGACAAAGTCCCACACTGACCGAAGGGGACG